>VXAC01001791.1:96146-167647 GCA_013399225.1 Rhipidura dahli
TTTTTTTTCTCAGAGGTGGCAGCAAGTATTTATATGAGGAAATAAAGTGTTTCTTTGTAGTTGAGCATTTTGCTGTGTGTGTATCAGTGAACTCAACCAGACTTTCCAGAAACAAATCAAATATCAGGTTTGCAGTAGAAATTCTCGGGGGGAATCTTAGCATGTATGTTGCTTAAGGATTCTACTTGATAAAATATGCTGCAGAATATGTAAGAATGTAGGGTATGCTTAGGCACATATACATATTATTGTTATTATTATTAACAAATGTTTTTGAGGTAAAAAAGGTAATAAAATTGCTCTGCCTCTCTATCCTGAAATAATAAATAACATTTTTGGCCACATCTGACAGAAGGACTACAGCCTCAAGTACTTCTGTCTTGTAGT
The DNA here is from genome assembly GCA_013399225.1 of Rhipidura dahli. NCBI lineage: Eukaryota > Metazoa > Chordata > Aves > Passeriformes > Rhipiduridae > Rhipidura > Rhipidura dahli. Next base: position 96,534 of record VXAC01001791.1, read on the forward strand.
GAAAACAGATGTTAAGGCAGAGAGGTGCTCTTGATGACAGAGGCCATATAGACTCAGATATATATATATTCTTACATATTCCTTGGAAAGCAAAGAATCTCACCCTGAAGATATCCTCAGGAAACCAGGCACCCAAAGTTCTGCTTGTGGAGTTCTTTTTATCCCAGGGCCTCTGTTACTGTACTGCCTCCATTCTTTGACTGGACAGTGATACACACCTTGAAACATTATTCTAAAAATTCCACTCAACGCTCAGTTTCTTAATACATGAGAAAAGATTTGAGAATCCATGATTTGGACAAAACACCCCCCATACACAAACATCATGCAGACAGATACCAAAGACAGCAACCAAAGTTGCTTTTTAAAAGCACTTATTTTCTTACTGAGGCTAATTGAAATGGTGAACCAGTGAAAACTACAGGTGCATCTCATTGTAAGAGCAGAAGAGGCAATTTTCCAGTATTAACAAATGTATGCTTATTTAGAAAACAGCACTAATCTAATTCCAAATGCAGCACACAAAGCTGTGTCAGCAATGGATGTTGACCATCCAAATGGAGAAAGAACATAGTACATTAATAGTCAAAATTGCTATTTGTATACAGAAAAGACTGCTACATAATGTGCACTAGATCTGTCAGTAATATTCAATGGACCAAAATAAAAGTGAGAAAGCAAAAGTCAGAAACCTTTATCTAATGTGTGTAACTACCATAGAAGTTCCACAAGAGAGCAGCATATACTTGAATTTGAGAAAGAAATGACATAGACCTGCTCTTTACCCATCCTTTTCCCTCTTCCATTATTATTATTCCACTGCAAAAAGATAATGAATGCAAACACACCCAGGCTGTTGGTAAGACAGCAGCCCCTTAATGTTGGGGAAATGCCATCTCACTCCAAGCTGATGAAGTAGGTGGCCACATGAAACATGAAGAAATTAAGAAATTATATATTAAAAATTATTAAATATGTTTCATCGTGAAGCTTCTTAAGGACATATTCCCTTACAGTAAAGGGATTTTTTTTTTAGTGTAATGAATATATCATGGAATACTTAAATCCATCTTTAAGGATATGAATCTGAAAATATTTTGAGGTGGTAAATTCATTATTGTTTCAAGGGCATTGGAAAAATTAAGCATGAGTAGGATTTTTTTTTTTTAATCATCAATTCATAGAAAAAAATGTTTTTTCCATTTTACTGTGCTGGGAGTTTTACCCAATAGCAGACAAAAGTATACAAGTATAAGCTTGTATGCCTAAAGAAAGAAGGATTTTTAATCTCTTGGAAATCAGAGGTTTTTTCCTGAATATTCCAGAAAAAAACCCACACTTTTATAGATGTCTTTAGTTGCATGTTTTCCACACTTCTATAAATCCTGTAATTCAGTTGAGAACATTTCTGGTCTCTACAGAAACAACCATAATGTCTCCAACACCCAAGCAGAACTGCAGAAATTCAGCTGTCACTCTGGAAAAAAAAAGGGAACAGAATGTTCCACGTTAAAGCATAAATGTTTGCAGTAGCACTGAGGAAGAAAAGAAATATTTTGGAGGACATGTCTCTGTTTAGGTTAAAAAACACAATTAAAACTCCTCACTTAAAGTTGGAGTTTGTGTGGAACACAGACACTTTAGCTGGTCCTCTTAAAGGGGCCATGGCCAGCATTAAGCTGAAATTCTTCTGATTTATACTAAAGAAGCCAAAATGTCTGAGTGCCCCCATTAGCATCCCCTGCGAGTGAACTGTTGTGCTGAATGTGCTTTCCACCAGTATCACATTTGGTGAAAGACAGGCCACATTCAACAGAGATTTAGAAAATGCTAGGAGGTCAAAGGAGCAGAAATAACACCAGGCATACACTTAAATTCAAGCAGTGCTTGGGGAAGAAGGATATTTGTATAATTTTGAGAGTGATTTATAAAACAGCTATCACAGATGTCAATTAACATGAGATCAGTTGCAAAACAGCTACAGATATCACACAGGCTCTTCCTTCACTTCAGTGCATTTGGAAATCACAGTATTTATCATTATTTGGGCATGATGCTTGCTCTCCCCTCCCTCCTGGCCCTGCATCTGGGGAGACAAGCCTTCTGTCATGTATGTTTTTCAGATTCTCTCTTTGATATTAACTTACAGAGTGATGAAAAGAACTACTAAGGGACAAACATACAGGAAAGAACTACTAAGGGACAAACAAAACAAGGATTTCTGATCTTTTTCTCCTCAAAAGCAGCAAAAAAAAATTGTGCAACAAGAGGTGGGTCATCAATAAAGAAGAAGCCATCTGGACGGCCCTAGCTGTTTGACTAGCTTTTTGTCTTTGTGAGGCTAAGTCTCAGAGCCTCAGAGACAACCCCATCAAAGAAATTTGTGGCAAGATTGATACTTGAGCAGAAAGCCTGTCACATATAATCTTTTTAAAGAAACCAGCCATGCAAACAACTGCAATTTGCATCTTCCTGTCTAAAGAAGGCATTTAATTCTGCCAGAGCAGACTTACAAATGAACAAATAGTCTTATGCATGATACTGTTTTCTTGGTATATCCTAAATATTTTGGACTTCAGACTTCAATAAATGCCTACTCTCGATCAGACCAGGATCACTGATGTGACCCAGAGGATTCATGTTAGTCCTCAGCTCTGTGGGTGATTAGGCTGTGTCAGTCTACCAAAAGCAAAGAGCAAGAAAAAAAGACCTATTTACCAATAAGGCCTTTGGATACAACTCCATTAGAAATGGAGATTTTTCTTTTCCTTATAATTGCAGGCTATTTAAAACAACAATGACAAGGATATAGCAATGATTCATGCAATCTGTCTTCCCATTCCTTAAATCAATTCAAAGATGCAAAACTCAGCTGTTTTTCATGTGCAAAACAATAGGGTCCCAGAGACTTTTTTTATTTTCCATTAATCTTTATAAATGTAGTTTTATTAATATCTGATAAAGAAGCTCCATTTTTTATTAGCATCATTTAGATGTCCCTTTGTGTTAGAATGATTTATCTGCAAATGTAATCTACTGCTCTTAGAGATCTTGTGGCTGGTGATGGTCTCTGCTCCTCGTAATCCTTCTTTTTTACTGAAAAGAAAAGAGCTCCATCACAGATTCTAAGGAACTTTATATTAAGGGTTATCATGGTTTTGCAGTCATTAGTAGTTTATCTCACTGTGCTATTGTTCATAACAGACTGCAGGCATTTGCAAAAGACAGGAGTGCAAGAGAACCTCATTACTTGGGAGATATATTAGGCTGGTAGGTCGGGACTCATTTCAAGACAATCTATGAACTGGACAGACTACTGTAGGACAGCACTGTGTGTTTGACACTTATGAAATTGCATTTTAGGTAAAGATACACTTCCCACCTGCCTAATATCTATTTTCCAATCAATTCCAATCTGCTTCCCAGGACAGTAAAAAGGTTTGTTTCTTCCTAAGACATACCTTTCTGGTTAATGACTTTTTGCCTTTGTTGCACATAATAGGCTGAAGACACAGTAGTAGCCATAATTTAACCATACTGGTGAGCAAGTTTCTTTTTTCTTTAGAAAAAATTCTCCCCTACTCACAGATTTCCAGTTGTATCGTATTGCTAAAAAAAAAAAAAGTTTATGGTATATAAGGACAAAAATAAGCACCAGGGTTATTTTTATTAATTTTCTAAAAGGGAATCTTGTATGAGGGGTGGCTGAGGTCACTTGGTCAGTTCAGCCTGGAGGAGACTGAGGGGAGACCTCACTGCAGTTACAACTTCCTCGTGAGGGGAAGAGGAGGGGCAGGCACTGATCTCTCTTTGGTGACAGCGACAGGATCCAAAGGAATGATCTCAGGGAGGTTTAGGTTGGATATCAGGAAAAGGTTCTTCACTCAGAGGTTGTTTCGGCACTGGCACAGGCTCCCCAGGGCAGTGGTCAGAGCACCAAGCCTGAAAGATCTCAAAAAGTGTTTGGACAATGTTCTCAGGCACATGGTATGATTCCCAGGGTGTCCCGTGCAGAGCCAGGAGATAGACTTTGGTGACTGTGGGTCCCCTCCAACTCAGGCCATCCTGTGATGATTCCATGATTCACAAATAATAGCAAGTTTTTATGACTGCATATTATTTCATTTCAACTTAGCATAGGATTAAAAAACCAAAAAATATCACTACTTAATATAACACAAATATACTCCATCAAACTTTTTCCAAGGGAGTCTCAGCTGAGTCATTTATTCTTGTGATACTTTTTAATGATAAGGATTTAAAAACATTAATTTTGTTCCTATACTTTACATATGTTGACCATTTTTTTCAGGGGAGATGTAAAAAATGTGCCACATTATGTAAGAAAGCATGGTACATTCCCAGGTTTGGACAGAAATGACAAGGCATATTTTACATATTGTTTATGCATCATTTACATTATTTTGAGAAACTTGGTCCTTTCCTTGGTACAGCACAGCGATGTTATATGAACCATAAAAGAAAACTTTAGTTGTCATTCAAATACACTCAATGTCCTGCGTGGTGTGCACCTTATCTCTCTGTCAGATATTTTGGCCTCTCAAGGTTAAGGTCCTGGGGATTCTGCCAGAAGGCAGATGCTGGGCTGGCAGACGGTGTGTCCTTTCAGTCATGGGGGTGTTGTCCTTCACTTCTTCTGAAAGAAAACTCGTTTGAATAGCTGTACAACAAACTCTTTTAACTTGCCTTTTTCTACTGAGCAAGGTAGCAATCCTGTAAGAGGCCAGCAGGTCCTTTGGGATCCATTCCCACTCCACCCTCCCCAAGGCTGTTCATGATCTTATAACCATCATGACTTTAACTTTTGTTCTTATTTCTGAGGAGTAGCAATGGAATTATGCTAGGTTTTTCTTCATCCCTTTGACAGAGCAAAGTATTCTCCCATTTGATCTGATACACTATTAGTTGATGTGTTTCCATACCTCCCATGCCACATTCCTGATCCATATATATAACTGCTAATCCTAGCCAAGGGCAAACAATGATTACTCTGTCAGAAACTGGATTAGCAACAGAACTCTGAGCTCACTTTATAAAAAGATGCTGCCTAACTGATCTTCACAGTTTCCCTGCCCTATTTAGTTTTTCAGGTGTGGGACACGAGAACGGGGATAGATGTGTGACCTGCACTGGAAGAATTGGAAGGGATGACATAACACAAAAATTATGGTGTTACCTAAAAATCATGTGAAGCGATGGAATTTAAAATATTTTGAAGTATCAGAAATCACTTTTTTTCCTCTGCTGATCAAAATTTCATATCTTTTATTCAATCTTACATGTCTCTTGGGGGATAGGGACTGCAAGGCACAATGGCGACTACTGCAAGACAGGGAATCACAGGACTCTCTCTGAAGTTTCAACTAGTTCATTCATAAGGGATTTTCTGTACCATCATAGTCTTATACTTCAGGGAAGGAAAAGAATTTCATGCCAAATGATTTACAGATGGAATTATTTCTTCTTGCATAAATGTGCATTTTTAAAGTGGATCTCTCTGATTTTCCTATTACATCTGCCATTTGAGTTCAATTCCTGTCCTCTGCAACTAGACCTCTTGTTAGTCTGGCAAGTAGCCTGAGAGCAATTTCTGTCTTTTTCCCACTGTCTGCTCTCACCTCACTGATTTATGCTTAAGGCAACAGAACTGCCTCAGCTGTTAAATACAGATGCTCGAATAATCAAATACCCAACCAGTTATACAAACTAATTTCATAAGCAATCATAATTTCCACCTCCTTTTTCAGAAACAAGAGGAAAAACTTATTTTCAAAATGAAAAAGAAATTGCCTTGCCATGTGCATTTTAACTTTTCAAAAGTAATTATTAAACTGCTTAACTCTGGCAATTTCAAACCTCCTGCTGTGAGAAGCAGGTATAGAAAAAGGAAGAAAATTCTATTATGAATTTCTAAAAGGACAGGCTTGAGCAAGATCTGACTACAAAAGCATGCATTCACAGCTGATTCTCAAGCCATGGTAGCTGCGAGGCTGCACCTCCCCGATGTTAATTTGCCTACCACTAGTACAATAACTGGTACAATATGTACATCCAGAAGTGCCAATGGTATATAAAGGAGTAGTTTCTACAGTCTTGAAACAAAGTAAGTCTATAAGTCTGGATAGCAGAACCCCTTTTTTTTTTGGTTTTTTTTTGTTTTTTTTAATAAGCACATTGTTAAAAGAAATTCTCATAAATAACATCAATGAAAACTGAGTAACTAGGCCATTGGTCTCTCTTACAGGGTATAATTATCATCTGTCAATGGCAAAAGAGAACACTGTTCAGTTACAACATGCTCCAAGAGTTTGTAGGCACTTACTTCACAAGCCCCCAAATAGAGCAGCATATTTTCTCTTCTTATGGGTAGAAGATTGGTGTAAGAAAGACTAAATATCTCACCTGTGGAGACAGAAGGTTGTCCATAAACACTGAGAAAAGACTCCATCTTACCTTTTGGCTGAGATTTTTTTTCCCTCTTTATGTTGCATTCTTTTTTAACAAGTCTAATTACCTCTAACATTATATTGAGCCAAATTAAAATGAAATTAGATTGGACCTAAATATTTTTCTTATTTTTTTTCAAGGCTAAACATTAAATTAGCAAAATACAAATACTGAAAATACAGGACAGAATGAGCATCCTGAATTTCTTTATACCTCACAACACAAAGAACATAAAATACCAAAGAAACACTTCATTTTCTTTTAAAATATATGTTTTGCTAAGTACATCTTGTCAAATTTAACTTCCAAACTTCCAACATGTTTGCAATATTCCCTACTGATTTAGACAGTGAAAACTACAGCCAAATGGCCTCTCTAAAGTCATTCTTTTGGCTCATACATTGGCCAGTTTCTGTTCAAATGTTCTTTATGAATAATAAATCATGTGAATAGCATAATAAAAATGCGCCTTCCTCTGGAAGCACACAAATACTATAATTTCTTTCAGAGAAAAATTAGTTTTCCCTTTGTGAACCTGGTAAAATAAAGAAAAATAGTTAATATTTCTCCCTATCCCCATGTATTTTAAGGCTACTTGTTTTAATTTTCATAATTGATTACTGGAAAAATTTTAATGTAATACAGCTTCTTATTTTACAACAACCATTTGGAAGATAAGCAAATCAGAACATTCTGCTGTAATCAGAATGGCAATGGCCATACAGAACTGGCTCTAAAATTGTTGTTGAAATGGAAGTCAATGAATAGCAATGATCTTCCAGATATTTTCTTGAGAAAACACCACTGTATATTGTCAACAGTGTATAAATCTACCCAATATACACAGGGTAGCAGGAAGAAAGTAAAAAGCAATACCAGTGTTACAATCAAAGTAGAAAGGAGAAAATAAAATTACTAGAGACATGGAAAAGCTCACCAAAATGCAACTAAAAACCTTGATTGCTTGTAACAGAAAATTAAAAGAATGCATACTGTCTTACTGGACACCAGGAATACCAAGGGCATTAGTTCCTTTTATGTTGCCGTGGAAAAACTGTTTGTTGCTAAAACTGCCCTCTCTATTAGTGAAGCATCACATGCCATTTCTATAGAAAGCTGTCAAAAAAAAAAAAAAAAAAAAAAGAAGAAAAAAGAAAAAAGAAAGCAGCACTACAAAAAAGAGTGAATATCCAAACTGTGGCAAAACCAGTTAGCTGCCAGCATGAGTGCTGCGTGACAGAGCTGGAAAGTCACCTGTAAATACCCAAAGGGTCTGGCTGAACCACCCAGCACATGCATTTCTTGGGAAGATTATGTAGATGTGAAATGTAATTCACCATTGCTGCCTGTTTTCTGGGAGAAGAAAAAGGAACCCAGGCTGGTAGGAAGTAGGGAAAGTGTACAAAGGCACAAATCCTGGAGACCCTCATGAGAAGTTAAACTGGACAGCTGGAATTGTGTTTCTGTTTCCATTTTTGTAACCTTCTCTTTCCTAACTTGCACGTTCCAAACTTAGGCCTGTAGCCCTAAAAAAATAATTTTTGATTTGCAATTAAGCCTGGCTGGGGTTGGGGGCAGTGGAGATAAGTCTGAAACCTGCAAACTTTCAGTGGTTCATACAGATGAAGCCAGAAGGAAGGAATGTGGACTCTGCAGCCTTTGCTTCCTAATTGCAAAGAAAGAGTTTAGGGACCTGGCATGATGATTAGGAACAAGTGCACTCCAGCAAGCATAAACCAGCCCCTCCCTCTGCCATGATCAGAGAGCTGAGACAAATCCCATTGCTCTCAGGAAATTCTGAGGCATCACAGCAACGGGGGCAGACAAGATGATAATGAGTGATGTAGAGAAGAGAAGATGGCAGTTCCTTGTTAACAGAAAAGGGCAGAGATAGTAAGCAAAAGGAAAACATGACAAAATTAAAATCTGAAGATGATTTTTGTTTCTTCACACTGTGTTTTTAGGCAGACCTGTAGTTCAGGAAAACTTGTGTCAGAGATTTTTGACATTAAAGGTGAAAAGGAGAGATTTAAGTAATCATGGTAGATCATTTCATAGCCACAACAAGAAGTTAATGGCAGGAAAAGAAAAATGGAAATGTTATTTTATTAGGATTATGTATGTATGAAACCTTCTGTTATTGAATTGCTTCATTTGGGTTCTTTTTCTGTTGAATTACACAGTTCAACATATATGAGCATGTGGCTACACATAAAATTTTGCTGACTGTTATTAAATAGTCTGCTTTAATCTTCCATGTATATTCAAACTACACAGTCTTCCAAAGACAAATACCTTAAAAATATGTTCTCTAGTTTGTCACTTACCACTACATCTACTTAACTAAAAGACAAAAATAAAAGTGTAGGCATTCACATATCAGCCATACTATCTACCAATAACAAACCTAGGGACAGAATAAGGAAATAACATAGATTAATATTAATAGCATTAAAAAATTAAATAAAACTTCATCATGATTTTTCAGTAATAATAGAGCAAAAAGATGAGAATTCTGATTTGGAAGTTGGGTTTCTTAAAAATGCAATATAAAAGTTAATACAAAGCCAAAACTATCAGACTTCTTCATCAATATTTAAATTCCTCTTAAGAAGTCTTGCTGACTTTAGTAGTCAGTAGTAGCCACACTTAAATAATTTGACCAAATTAGCTTTGATTATGTAAATAATCTCTGAGCATGATATTATTCCTGTTTTTAAAAAATGGAAATAGGAGGGTCTAAATTAATGAAGAGCTGTGATAATTCAAGAATAAGAGGCTGGAAAAGGCAATAACGAACTGTGTCTCACAATTTTCACCAGTGTTCCCAACATTACTTGCATTTACAGGGAACAATGCTCTTGAAGAACACACCCTTGCAGTCTTTACGAGATAAATTTACCTGTAAAGCAATGTCTGACAACTTCTGAAGGATTCTTATAAACAAAGAAATCACTCTTTGAGAGCAGAACAGTGGATATTTTGTAAGGAAGATACTTAGGATTCAGAGATAGGTTTCTCAGTCCGGGGCCTTAACCAGTCCTCAGTCATTATGTGATGAAAATAGGAATGGAAGCCACAAGCATGTAATGAGCCCAGAGACCACTGACACAAATGCTTTGAAAAATAAGAAAAAAATCCTTAAAAAAATAACAATAAAACTGGGAAGCATATTTTGTTTACCTTCATTTATGGCTCTTAGGTTCTTGAAAACAGGTGGTGTGATAGACTTTGAGTTGCATTTTGGGTGAAGGCTGACAAATTTTTTTGGTCTTTACACCTGTTATAACATGTTGTTCTGAAAGCAAAGAAATTAATTAAACACCATGTACATGCAATGAGAACCTGTATTAATAATGGTATTTTATTTAACTCCTATAAATTACTTGAACTTCAAAAATCAAATTCTGCAAAGAAGAAAGTATTACTTTAATATGTGTGAAGACCTCTATTTGTGGTACTTCAGAGGAAAAAAACATATAAAGGATGAAAGCAGTGATTCTATGAAAATACTAAGATACAGAAAGATTTGCTGATAATGTTCCATTACATAGGAGAGAAAAAAATACTCCCTTCATGACACATACCCAGTGAATCAAATTACTCCCAGTAAAGGAGTCATACACAGTGTATAGTCCTGGACAATGTTGAACACAAAGACTCATGAAATAAATGAAGAAAAGATACTTGGTGAACAAGAGCATCCTAAAGATTAAAAGAAAGACAGAAATACACCTCTAGACAGACACTTCTAAAAGCATGCTAAGAAAGATGGTGAAAGTCTGGAATTCAAATAAAATTATACTAAAGCTTGTCTCAAAGGGAGAAAAGGTTTTTTGCTCAGGAGTTAGCAGGACTCATTGAAAGCGCTTTAAACTAGATTTGAAGGGACAAAGGGATAAAACAAGACTCACTAGGTGTAAGCCTGAGGGCTGCATACCAATATTTGAGGGACAATGTGCTAGCAAGGTCCTTTTCTCCCTGTTCTTAAAACAGGACCTCGTAGATATGTGATGAGAAAAATGCTATTACTGCTTTAAAAGCATGAATTTTCTAATTAAGTAAAAACATACAGATAGGCTCAGCTGGGACAAGTTTATGGAAAAATTTGTACCCTCTTCATTACTTACCATGATGATGCAAAACTTTAACTGTTACATAAAAGTGTGAAATCTAAAATAAATTTATTGACACTAAGGATTTATATGTAAGGATAGGAGATTAAAATTGCAATTATATCCCAAGCTTGTACATGAAATATCTTGTATTACTTTCCTCAAGTCAAAAGAGCTATTATTAGGAATGCAGCTCTTTGTGGGTAAGAGTGGCAGATGGTGCATAGGAGTAAGTGGTGAGCAATTTACAGTAAACAAATTCTTTATCTCTGACGGGTCATGGGGAGAACTAACATGGTCCCCAACTCAATCAGGGAATTGTCTGGAAAATGGTGGCGTTCAATTCTACTAATCGTGGTAGAACCAGCTTAAAAAGAAAAATAAAGCCAACATAAAACCTTTAGATTACCAAACCAAGAAACATTTTTTTCTACAGAAATTTGTCATTCTTCTGGGACTGACAGCATGATGTAATTTGTAAAGGTGCTCCAGTGTGCTCATCATCTACTACTGAGAGCACTGTCACAGGTTTAGCACCACTGAAGGAGTCAAATTTAATCCAGGTGTTTACTGGCACACCACAGCTATTGTTAGCAGCCTCGATAGATGGGCTATTATGTGCAAATAAGAATTTATAACCCCTTTAACCATGTGTCTTATGAGGTGGCACTCAGCACAGGTCTGGGTTTTCCTTAACTTTTGAGAAGATGAGGAAACTTGTGTCTGAAAGAAATTCATCTCTTTGAGTAAAGCAACCCTAATGAAGGGTGTGTAAGTAAAGCACTCAAGGGATATTTCATTCACTATTCAGACACAATGTGTTCACGAGGCCCATATTACCTGTGTCCATCTGCACTAGAGCTCTGAATGAATTGTGGCAGAACTATAGTTACCAAATACATTTTCTCTGTGTTTTAAATTTGGACTCAAACAGCAGTCTGTGCCTTGGTAACTAGGACCACTATTTATGAGCGGAATATGTACATGTTTTCTCATGTAGACGATGGGCTTGACAGGTTGTAAATGTTCCAAATTTTTGTCTTCCTCTTTAAATTAGAATTAAATAATTTGTATGGAAAAAAACCCTATTTATTTTTAAAAGTAGGTATAATCACTCTGGAGATGTTTTTATCTTCTAAGAGAAGTTGATAATCCCATCAGTTATCTTCTCCATAATTCCATTTATTGTTATAAAAGAGCAATTCTAACATTCCTTGAATAGACAATAACAAACTACCAAATACTGTTTTCCTTGTCAAAGCACAAAAATCCTGCCAGATCTTGGCGTCCATCTGAAACTTATGTTGCCTTCTGCTTTTTCAAGAGTTCCTTTGTCTCTTTTCCTCATTTATGTAACTCCAAGATGTCATGGCCATGTGGGATGCACTTTGACATAGATGTTGCTTCCCAAAATACTTATCAAAAGAACATTTGTCCCTGAATCTCCATATTTTCCTTGCTGCTACTTATTTTCTGAGCTCAATTGATCAATTTTCCTTAATTTATATATTATAAATCCTCCAACTTCTGCATATATCCTTTTTTATTCTTTCTTCTCTGAACAGATTTTTTTCTGAACCTTTCCTATTCCTTGTTACTTAGGCTTTCTTTCTGAAACCTGCCCCGTTGTATGACAGTTGTGAACTGCAGCAAAAGCCTCTGCAGAGCTACCTGTGAGTGCTACTTACACCTGGCATTTGCATGTGGAGACAGGGAAGGTGCAGATGTTGGAGATGATTTCCTGAGAACAACTATTGGCAAAAGCACATAGTAATAAATCAGTTTAAAAAAAATGGTCTGACACATTACTTCTCAGTTTATCTTCAGTTAAAAAAAAAAAGGTCTGCACACATTACTTCTCAGTTTATCTCATACACTTTTAAAATTTTCAGATCTTCCTTTACCTAGTACTAAAACAACCATAACAACCATCAAAGCTTTTATGGAATGTAGTTAGCCATTTCCCCAGAGAAATTACAATGCCTATCACTGGCACCATGACCAATAAAATCTTCCCTCCCCACCACCTTGAGGAACGAAAACCTATGATGGGTTTTAAGGAAATAAATATTCCATCCAGTACTTTAATTCCAAGCATCAAAACAAATGTCATCATCACTGATTTTCTCCATGTACAACAGTAACAGAAAGGAAAATTCAGCAGCAGGGTTGAAGAAATGTCTTGGGGTTTAATCCTTTGGGTTTTTTCAAATCAGATGCAATAAAAATAATTAATAAAACAATTCTCATTTATACTGGTCAATTTTGAATCTGAGCTTTCCTGTACCATTTCAGCCCAAACTGTCATTTATCTGTCTTGTTTTGTTTTTTGACGTTAAAAAATGTAAATTTTACATTTTTAACATCCCTTAACCATTTTGGATAATCCCACCTAAGGCATTTTTAGCAAACTAAATTAAACCTATCCATCCACATCTGTGCTTAAAATGAAGGCAATCATCACTGAGATTCACGTTTCAGACAGTCAGCTGATATACTGAGCTATTGCTCTATGGACTTCAGCATCTCCAGTGGTTGTGGAAAAACACTGAGAAGTACGACTGTGAAATCTAAAAGCTGTGATGTTGTACTCATTCAACTCAGCAGATTTTGAGTGCTTTTTGCTCTTGCCTGTGCAGTGCAATGAAAATATTGTCTTCAGAGTGGTCTGCAGGTCCTACCTTCATGGAAGTTGCTTTCCAGTGTCTGAATAACACAGCAATGCCTAGAAAAAAACCAAACCAAACAAACAAAAACAGTACAGGTTTTATTTTCCTTTTAATTAATATCTGCTCAAGAAAGGTCTGGAATGCTGAAGATATTGCAAAATATCATCTGTGTTTCAAGTTAACAGAAATAAATCCAGGGCATCAGGCAGGATTTAGATAAATTACTGCACTTTCGAATCCTCTGCATATAACACAATTCTATATGCCTTTGGGGGTGTTGTTCAATAGCTCTTTATGAAAATTGACTTACACTGTTTCAAGTTTTCTTGGTCTTTTGTCAGGTACCTGATTTTGTACTCCCTGCTATTACAAATTACAAAATAAATTATGTAAAACACTAAGTGAAAAATAAAGCTAATTTTTACTGGAATAATAAATTAACTGCTAATTGGAAATAATTATACAGTTGCATCCCATTCTTGGCTAGAAAATACTAAATAACTTTGGGTAATTAGCTAGAAAACATATGAAATCATTGTTTATTGAGGTCAAAGATGAGAAAAAACATAGGAAACAACAGTGAAGGTCATTCAGATGAACAACTATTACTGATATATCAGATTCAGCCAGTCAGCTATTGTTTGAGTCCATGAATATTCTAGGAAAGAGATGAAATCTCTTCATATCATTTTTGCATCCAATAAAATAAAATAACATTTATTTTTATGACAGAACATTATCCCTACCAATCTAAACAGTAATATTTATATATATTTCCATAAAGAAGTGCTTATATATACACAGCTTCAAGAGGATATGTGGGCAATTATCAGCATTTTTTTACATGCTATACATCAACCTCCACTAGTGGTAGCACTGTTTGTGAAGTACAAATTCAATTTGTTCTACATAAATATATTTATTCTGTGAGCTGTAATTATTGAAAAAATGTTTCAGATGAGATTTCTGTGTATTTTAAGTTCTGTAATTCCATAAAAACACTGAATCACATTGCAAGAATGGAAGCAGGTTAGTTCTACTTCAGATTAGAGCTCTTGAAAGCACAGGTGTTTCACAGAGCAATACCCTGTACAAGTTCTGTCATGCCCAACTACACCTTTTCTATTTTTTTCTAGCAATAAAATGACACATTTTCAGGTTTAAGAACATGAATTTCAAGCTTTCTTCCTCTGGATCCTTCTTCTTCCTTTTTTTATTTCATTTTTGGGTACAGCAGCCAGGAACCTGTGACTACCCCCCTTAATGAATGATCAAGGCCTTGCAAAATACTCCAGACTGGCTGCCATAAAAATGGAAGTATTCAAATTACTTCTTAAAACCCTTGATTATGGCACACTTCCATTTTATACCATAGTAAGTCAATTAAATTTTTCATATGGGTTGTTTACTGAATAAGAAACAATTTTCATTAAGTTTAGGTTTTTGCTTTTATTCTGTTTTGGAGAGGATGGTCATAACAGCCCTACAAGTAAATCTCTAAAAATGAATTCCTGCTGCTCTTTTTCCAGTTATGTATTGTAGCTCAGTATGCAAATCAGTTCTGCTTCTCTTTCTCTCACACATGCATACCCACATGAATATTTCTGCCTCTTTCTCAACAGCCAGTGCCCTATGCTATAAAAAGAAAAGAGGGATTCTGAAATGGCTTGTTATCAGAAGCAATCAGATTAACTTATTAATATTATTTATAATTGCTGCATTGTTGCCTAAGGAGCTGGTTGCCAAGGGAATTATTAAATCCACTGATTTCCACTTTTGTAGAGGATTTGAGAAAATTGCTTTTAAAGGAAACATCTTTCATTTTATCCACAAAGTAGAAAAAAAGCTAAAGTAGGCAGAACAAATAGAACTTGTTCAAGATGTCTGAGAAAAAATTCCCCTGAGTGGAAGCTTCAAACGGATACAATAAACCTTAATTTTTAGTGGGTTTTTGGTACCACATACTTCAAGGGAAGAAGCATGAGGGGTTTGAGTCCCTATCTTGCTAAAATATGTCTACAATAGAGTGCTGACAATCATCAGAGATATTGTAACTGGCTGTTCATGAGGAATACCAAAAACATATCCGTGTAAATGTGCTAATTAATTTCTGATGTGTGTATGCTTAGAAATATAAAAGATAAAGCACACCACACCACCATCCTTTAACATGCTTATTGAACTTGTGCCTATGCTGTTCCCTGCTGTCCTCTGTAGACTCCCTGTGGGCTACACACCCGATCCACTTTCTTTCTGAAGCTGCTCCCAAGACACACAAATCCTGGCCCACATCAAGGCTAAATTTGTGTGCTAAGAGCCACATCAGCAGAGAGCAGCTTCCAGAAGCACCCCTCAGTAAGAACAGCAGTCCCATCTGACACTGCTCGCAGTCACCGTTCTGTCTCCATCCTCCTCTGTACTAAACATTATCTTCCCTCACTTCCAGTCTCAGTCCCACCACTGACCCTAAGAAGACACTATGGAGTTGGGATTAGGTACCAAACTCTCCAGAACTGACCAGTTCCATTCACTCAGTGAAGGCACTCTGTTTTTGAATGTTCCATTAGCTGTAGACCACACGTCACAAAAAGCAAACCAACAGTTTCACTGCAGTGCAACTTTCAGCCTTGTGTGCACCTCAATCCTATTAGCTGCTGACTCCAAAGGACCAGCTATTTTGGAAAGAGTAAATGATGAAGCAGAAAATAAAAGCACTGCAGAGATGATTAGCAGTTTGAACATTGCTGAGGAGGTTGAATCCAGGAATCAATGCATTCAACAACAGATACAAGAAGATAAAGATTACTTTTTTTCCCCCCTTGTAGCATTTCTTCTATTTTCAGCATTCCTGCTTATCTTTCCACACCATTTTCCAGTCTGTGGTTGTCTTACACTTCAGCTCACATTTTCTGCTTCAAAACTGGTGGTTCTGGCATAAAGAGCTTTTGTTTATTCTGGAAGGGGATTTGTTTATAAGCAGCTTCACATTTTATTCTAATTTTAAATTCTAATTCTTCAAATTCTGACCATGTTGTGACCATCAATTGTCCTTCCTGAGAAGGTATTTCACCCTACACCACCCAGATTTCCAGATTCTAAAATGTAAGCAAGCTCTGCATCTCTGCATTGAAACATTTGAATTTTTTCCAGAAAGTGATAACCTTTTCCTTTGTCTCATGGCTAGATGTAATGACTTGGAGCATAGTTCCAACATTGGGTGTACCAGTGAATCATTACCATACAAGAAAGTGGTATAATTTCTGTCTAGAAACACTCAGTCTTAGCAGAAAATATGCAAAATCAGCCACAAGTATCTTTTCTTTAAATTGTGTACACTACGGAGTGATAACTGTTATTAACAACCAATGTGTGGAATTAATTAAATAGTGTTATAAGAGTGGATTTACCAATATGTAAATACATATTTTTATCACACCATATTTTATCATTGAAACACACAAAACCAGTTCAGGCAGGTTTGCAAATGTAACCTCTCTTCATCCAGTTATTAATTTTTAAAAATCAAAACCCTAAAATATCAATAATTGCATTTTGTTAAAACTATTGTGATAAGCAGTGGGACTATGTTATAACATATTACTCAAGCCATCTCCAAAGAATGAATGCCATGTTAATCCACAAATATCCCATGTCTTATTCTATAATCACAGAATGGTTCTAAGATAACAAGGATTAATGTTTAGAAAATGGCTGCAAAAACATTTGAAATTATGGTAGATTATAAAATATTTTGAAATTATGATAAATAATGATTTTTACCTAAAGCATTATTATAACACAGAATATGCAGTATCAAAATAGGAGAAAAGAAGATGAGAGTATGCTTGACAGAAAATTTAAAATATTTTCAGACCTGTTAGTTTGTGAAAGTCAGTGAAACAAACACTGATATTCTTTGTCCTTTTGTAAATTAACATATTAAAGATGTATTTATTTTCCTTCTTATCCTCTTCCTTATATCAGCATCTCTGAAATGTAATGTAGAATCTTTGTTCCATATTATGAAGCATTAAGCAAAAAAAAGATATAAAATTTCTCTGCTCTTCATTCCATAAATTACATAAAGAACATTTGCACCAAAAGGTAAGTTTCTATTAGTCCTAAGATGGGTCATAACAGAGGAACTGTGATGAAGCATGGATAAAAAATGTCTCTAAAGACCACAGACAAAGTGTAAGTAGAAAATGATTTCTGAAACCTTGAAGTGTGTACAGACTTCCAGAGATCAGTTTCACTATGTCCTAGCTTGGCTCTGTATGGTGCAAAATCTTTGTTATTGGTCGGAGATGGCCTCAGCAGTTTACAGCATTTATAATCTTTTTAGTCTTAGTTGTAAAAAGTTTCTTTTTGCTCGTGGCTTAATGGCAAATGTGGTTCTTGGTATCTGAAGACTTTCAAAGGATACCCTTCTATGTGTGTGCTGAACTTTCTTGCCTCTTTTATATTTGAACTTTCTCTTTTCTTCAAATTTTTGAAGCTGAAACATCATTAAGAAAATTTGAGTCCTTCAAAAAGACAAATGTTAAATGATTCTCACTGCTCTCGGAATCTTCTTTTAGCACAGTTATGATCGCTGATAGCTCAAAGCCAGATGTTTTTCATTTGGATGAGGGTTAGCACAAAGCAGAGTTTGATGTGAATAATTAATCTTAAAGAGACAATTTCAAGATCCTCCAAGATGCTGAAAGAACTATTTTAACAATTTAAATAATTTCAACAATTCAAGCTATTAAACAACTTCTCTTTTGCATCTGCTTCCCCTATAATATTTGACTTTGTTTTATACTCTTTCTCCACTTCCCATTACATCCCACTACAGGGCAAAACACGTATCAGAGCACCATATGAGTTGTTTAAGTATGATTTGTGCCACCACATGTTTCTTTTTTTTCCCCCCTATGTTGGACTGGTGATATTTCCTGGAGATTAACATAATTTTCTTGTAAGTTTTTGATTTGGAATTTCTTCTTCTGATAGGAAATGTTCAAATCAACTTGACAAAACTTTCCATAAAACTACACAGGTTTCGCCCAAGACTGTGTAGGGAATGTTCTCAAAGTAAGAAAGGATACTAAGCAGGTCTGAGTTAGTTATAGATTTCTTTTTTTTCCCCCCACTGGATCAGCAGAGAATGTATGTAAATTTTTCACAATTCAGAATTTTATTGAGGTTATTCGGATTATTCACTTTTGCCATTAACTGTCCTGGACAGTGGGTGACTTTCTTCTACCATCACCTGAAAAGAAAAGCAAAGTTTCATGCTACTGTGGAGCAGAATCACACAATGAAACCCACAGCAGGGACCACTGAACTGTTTTCAGGTTGTTCCAAGCAATAATTACTAATATCAACTATTGACAATTTCCTTTTGGTCACTGGAGCAGTACGTTCAATGCTCGGGTTTTCTGTCCTTTTCTCCAGCAACAGGGACCAGAACTTTGTCATATTTTTATAAAACAGCCCAGTGACTTTCATTCTGAGGTACATTTCGTGTAGCTAAGGCAAATTTTTGTTTTCTACCTTCATCTGTCTAGAAAGTTTCATGAAATATTCATGCAATAGGAATTTGTTTCAAAGGAGGGCTATGAGCCTTATTTGTGAGTCACTAATTTTAGCAGAAGCTGGAGTGCCATAAATGAAGCCCTGTGTGTATAAAAGCTCTGCTTTAAGATTATGCTATTTAAGAGTGCCATCTTTATTGCTACAAAAGGAAAAATGGTGACACTCCTTCCAGTTATTACTTATAAAATGGAATTTCCCTTCTTGTCTCTAATTTCCTTTTCTTGTTTTTAGCCCACAAAACAGAAAATCAGTATTATAGGTTATCTGACACAGCTCTTTGTTAAGAAAATGCATAATCTTGAATAAACAAGAACAGCCTCTCTCTTTTTTTTCTGTTGAGCCTTTCACTGTATGCCAGCATGAAACCCAGAGGACAAGTGATGGCTTCCCTGTATTTACTGTGTGCACACACTTATAGACTTTCCTGTTACAGACCTTTTATAAAAGTTTAATTCCACCAAATTTCCAATGTTTATTTCCCATAGAATGTAATCCAGGCTTGGAAAGAGTACAGATGTTACCTCTTCTATCACTTAATCTCAGTGGGTAAGATGCCAAAGACCAAAAAATAAAACAGATGGGAAGAAAGCCTTTCAAATCTCAGACTGAACAGGCCTATTTGTTGAAACCAGCTAAGAGAAAACTGTCTTGACCATTTTTAATTCTGTTTTGGATATTTTAGAGAATGAGCAAGGAGGAAATTAAAACACTTTTAAAAATTCAAAATTATTGATTTAGCAAAACGTAAGAAAATAATTACTGTATCTATAGTAAAGGCAATCTACAGGCCCTTATATCTTCCAACATTTTGCAGAAACACACAAAATGTTTTATTCTGTCAACATTTATGGGATTTTCCCATGCTCTGAAGAACGGGATTTATCCTAATAAGAAGGTAGAGAAACATCCATCCCACTAAGTGAACTTTTTAGAGTGTCTTGTATTTAAGACCCCTTGACCACAATAAAAACAAACATGAAAATACTTGTTTCAGAAAATATTTAAAACAATCTGTCTCTTAAAATGCATTGCTTACTGGTTTTGTCAAAGCAGCTCCTGGACATGCTGTGAAAGTAGAGGTTATAGCTTGTTAGTTATGGCTGCTTGTGCGAGCCATAAACACAGAAAAAATACCTTCAAAAAAAACCCCTGACACTTTCTGATGGTACTTGCCACACTGCAATGTTTGATTTGAATAACACAATGAATAATTTAAAAATACATGCTCAGGCTCGGCAGCGTATGTTTTGCACAAGCCCAGTTCAAGAGGAGATTTCAACAGACCGAGAAAACACTGTGCAAGCAGCTCCATCTAAAACGTGTGTGTCGTGCAGTGTGAGCTCACCAGGACACAGGTGGTGACTTTTTGTGTGCCTCCTGTCCTGCACTGCAGGCTCTGAGTTTGCTTGGACCCATTTAATGCCTTCTGACACGTGATGATCTTCCTGGCAAACACGTTCCCGTGCTGCTTATCTTGCCAGCAGCACTGAGGTGGAGAAAGGTTTTCTGTTGCTTCCATCACCTTGCAGTTAGTTTGCTGAAAAGTGAGGGCTGCATCCTCTGGCTGGTGCAAACACACGGGCTGCGGAACGAAGAGCCAGTGGCATGGCTGTGGCTGGTGGCATCACATGTTTTGTGGCCTTGAGGGGAAGTCACTGGTGACTTACTGAGTAGGAGAATGAGCCTATAAATCAGTGAAATCCTTTGCAATTCTCTTTAAAAACTGAAAAAGTTTAAATTCCCTAACAAAAAAATTAGGGTCACAGATGTTAGAAGAGTGCCCATGGGGATAACAGGGTCTTTTTCTCCTGGGCATCATGTAAACTTGCAGCATCTCTTCAGCCCAGGCACTGCAGGTTTTTCTAATATGATTGCTCTTATCTCCCACACATAACAGCAGCAAGCTTTTTAAAATGTATGTATGTATATAAAACTGGTCTTATTCAGGGACTTTTTAAAATGTCTGACACTTTTCCTGGAGGGTCGATGCACTGAAATAAAAAACATGTACACAAATTCCTGTTGCTCCAGTCTGACAGTGTGGTGCTCTTTCTGCGACTGCTGATTCTTTGTGATGTCTCTGAAACAGCACACATGGCATAGTTCATCAAACCATAGCAGGCACTAAAAAAACAAACATGAAGGAAAACAAAACCCAGACCAACTCTAGAGCTCTATTATGCTGACCTAAAAAGCCTCCTACTATGTAGTTCCTGCATTAAGATGTAACTGTGCAAAAATCATTCCTGCTGGGTTATAATGTGCTTATTTTTTATTATTATTTTTTTTAAATCTCCCACTTGTCATGGAAAAAGCCATGATGTGGATGTTGGAACATTATGAAAATAGATTCATAAGCCAAGTCTATCTGCCAGACGTTCTTGCTAAATGCTGGAATGAGTGAGAGACTCAGCATGTAGCCAACCAAAACTGCTTCAAAAAATAAAAAAAAAAATTAAAAAAAGCAGGGGATTAAGGGAGAGAAAATATTTCTGGCATCTATTTAATGACTGTGGAATTACATAAATGTAAAATCCTTAGGGCCAAGAAAAGGTCTTGATTCAAATGAGTATCCAGTCTGATACAGCCAAGACAAATGAATGAATATCAGTCTCATCGTCTCCTCACCCCAAACATCAGATGAGATCAGGCATGTGAACCATGATGCCAGAAAGATGTTTTGTCTTGTGTGCTCACAGCCAGCAACCATGACTGCTGGAGCCTGGGCAGGGGTAGGAAAGGCAAGATACAGCCATAGCTGTGGTCACAGCATTACCAAGGATCCATGTGACCTTAGACTGACTATAAAATCAGGGCCAGAAAGCCTTAAGTAGCTGCACCACTTCTATGTTTCATTTATAGCTTTACTCATGGGGCTGGTGAGCTTCATCTCTGAATGTTCCTCTCTTGCACAAGGTACCTGCTGCCTAGTGGCAGAGCACTCTACAGCTCTCTGTCTCTCGCAGCTGGTTTTGTATTTCTTTTGTAGCATACTTTGGCAATCTATTCACTCTCCAAAACTGTGTATCAAACCAATCAGTCCCTTCTTTTACCCCTTCTTACAGTAAAGGCTTTGGCATTACTGCACCATCTCACCTTGGGCAAAATCCTGGTCTTATAGTGACCACAAAGAGATTTCTTCATTCTGAAAGTTACTCTTGAAGTGTTATTAATTTGTCTTCCATTTATCCTGAAGCAGTTAAATTCCTCTATCAAACACAACAGTACTACGATATGTAGACTTTTAGATCAATGTTATACAAGGAACAATAAATCCAGGGGTAGGACTGAGACTAGATTTAAAAACACTCTGAAAATTGAAACTGGACCAAAGAGTTGGCAAAAGATCAACATAAATGCCCATAAGATCAATTTAGAGGACACTGGCATGTATACAGTAAGATTTATAATGCCTGCAGTGTACTGTGGCATAATTAACAAAGTATGCCTGGGGTAAAAAGCAAAATATCTCGTTAAAGAAGGGCCACTCCCTCCCAATCAGTTTGGAAATAAGCTGTGTAATATGCTGGAAACTGCTGATTACATCTCCAAGCACAAATATGACAAAGATAAGGTGAGGAGGTATTTGATCTCTAAACCTCAGTGACATACTAATTAGACAAACCCTGTTCTAAATGTTTTCATTCTGTCTCTTAAGCACTGTTTAGCATTTTAGCACAGCTTTTTGCCCCTAGTGTATATTATTCCCTGTTCATAACCCTCCTTCCTCCATGAAAAGGAAACCGATTACTGATGATTTGCCAGCAATGCCACAGAGCTGCTCATTAGCCATTTTCCTCAATAGTAAAACACTCTCACAAACGTGGAATGTTATACTGCATTGAATGCCACCCAGGTGTGAGCCACTCCTGTAACTAATGATAGTCCCAATTCCATTTCCTGAAGACTCTTCCAGCAGGAGCTGGAAGAGAAACACAACAGTGTCAGTCTAGCTGATTTTTCTTCCACCAAAGTAATGAACCTAAGCCCACAAGCATGAGAGAGCGTGCCATTCCTAGGAGTGTTCTAGATAAAGTGAGAAAATTGGGGTCACTACTCAGAGAGTAGTAGTGGTGATCAGTGCTTTAAACCTACCACCAAGCTTTCCTTGTGGCCCATAAATTCTTCATTCTTTGCGCCCATTATCAGTGATACATTCTTCTCCCCTAGCTTTGTTAACCTCCCCCTAGGTCTGAGATAACACCCAGACAATAATACTACCTTTATCTTATCTCAAATTCCCATTGTGGGGGCTTATCTTACAGTCCAAGTTCCAGGTATCCATGGAGGCATTCTCAGAGGGGGCTGTGGTGGTCTTTGGTGATTACCAGTGCTATCTGTGCCATAACTTGGGGTGCTCTTTCTTTGACTGGTGATATGTGTGTGAGCAGTTGCTTCTTTACACTGCTTATCATTGTGGCAATTTTTGTCTGGATGCATTACCCAGGATGTGCTAACCAGATCTCACCTCCACCAAGTCTGGAATTAGTGCCATCCTGTTGCTCTATTCCACGCTTATCCCATGGCCAAGCCCTTCTGGGACCTTAACAGTGTTTGAGACAGGCCACTCTGATCTTTAAGTCCTTACACTGTGTGCAAGTTGTAAGCACTACCGTCATCTGCCATCCATCAGCTGTGTCATGCAGGAGCACCGGGCATCGAGGGCGAAAGAGAATTTTCTGCCACAGACCTTAGAGACACCATGTTAAAAGACACTCAAATGCAGACTTATACATACTTCTTCCCATCATATTATTCTACCAGACTTCACCACATAAACCTTCCATGCAGTCCTTCAGAGTATGTGGCATTGTACCTCCACTAAGTTTTCAAACTCCTTTATGCGGTGCTTTCTCTGATTAAAAACACTACAAAATATTATCAGTGTGTCATTGAGAACTTGCCCCACTCCTCTGCCAGCAATCTTCAGAGCAAGAAGACACAGGCTGGTGATCTGCCAGAGAAGAGGAACGTTGGAGGAGCTCCTACGTCTCTTCATTGCCCAAGGTCAGACTCCTCTCCCAATACCACCACCAACAGGTGAAGGGTTATCCCAGTTTGTTCAGCTCACAGTCACACTCCACCACACTGCTCTAATTATTTCTCACACTCATCAGTTCAGTGACATGTCAGAGAGTGAAGCATCTCCATACTCCAGATAACCATCGCTACCTTCTACCAACTCTGTGTTGGGACTCCACCAAAATTATCCAGGATTGTGCCTGAACTGCCTATCTTTTGTCTCATGAATTTGGTTTGTTCAACTTGGTAAATGGGCCAGAATCACCTCAAGCCATTTTAATTCTATATTAATAAAGTTAAAGGTCATCTAGGACTAGGCTTTCAGAGTTCTTTTCATATTTGTCTGTTCAATAAAACATGCCTTTTATTGACAGTTGAGAAATTTTATCATCATAATAATAATCATAGCGATTTTTTATATCAAGTAATTACTTTCTAAGGAGTAAGTTGCCCACTTTTAATTTTTTTAATGTTCACTGATATCAACTTTTTGTATATATTACTTATGATCAAGTATTCAGAGTTCTTTCATGTAGTCTCAAGCTACTTATTCAGAGCATTTTGTACTGAGGGTAGAGATGAGGTTGTTAAAGTAGCATAAACTAATCCAGGAACTCAGAAGTGAGATGAAAATGCTTGTGATGACCTTTCACTTTGTACAATAATTTATCTAAAACAAATGTTCCTTTAATTTTGCATTATAATGGCAATCACAGGAAATGACTAGCCAGCTCTCAGAAGTTTATCTGCAGTAATTAAACATTTTCTAGCCCAGATTTTCTCTTTTCTTTGATGAAGCTAAAAGTGCAATTCACTTCATCTGCAAATGCACTTCCAGAAGGTCAAAAAAAAAACCAAAAAAACTTGTGCCATTTCCTTCACCTTCTATTAAACATGTATCAAACTACCCATGAGCATTCATACTGTATATCATTGAACATGAATGGGCTCAATGACCTGTGCAGAACAAGGGTATTGAGCAACCTATTAGACATGCTGACAAAACCACAATATTTGGGTCATATTATACAACATAAAAACAATTACTTCAAAGTTGCACTCAAAGATACAGCTTACTTAAAACTTCAGACAGCTTTTATTCTTCAGAAGTCATTTTTCCAATAAAGAAGGATAAATGAATTTTTGGGGGGTTACCATTACATTTAAATGTAATAATGAAGTCTGTTTTATAGCATTGAATAGCCACAAGCTGTATGTAGAATTTAAAAATAAGAGTGCACACAACAATTGTTGTTGTGTCTCCTTTTTTTCATTTTGCCTTTTTTGTCTACTCAAGAACATTCTGTGTATTTAAACCATCCAATAAAACATTCTCCCATTTTTTCTTTAGTATTGAATTTGCAGATTAAGATATTAGGAAATATCTAGTTTTCTCACCATTTATGACAGAAACTTCGTCATGGAAAAAATGACAAAAAAAAACCCCAAAAAATGTTTTCCATTCTAATCAGACTCAGATAAGGTTTGGGACATCAACAGACCCCACTATCCAAGAATTCTGCATTTAAGAAACTCTTTCATGCCAAAATATCTCAACCTTTACCAATCTGAGTGTTAAAGGACATACTTGAATGAATGAAAGCAAAACAAGAAATCTCATTAAGTGTTCCCAGCAGCTCCAAATCATTATGAATTTTCCAAAAGAGCATCTGATAATTATATTAGTTTTCCAATAATGTAGTCAAATGTCTCTCATTACAACTAATTGAGAAAGTATAACAGATTACCCAATCTCACTGTTTTATGAAAAGAAAATCATGTTTAGTCAGCTCTGCAAACTGTTGAATGTATTGACATACACAAAAAGTCACAAAAACATCAGGACTTACCTTTCTGTGGGTTGGAATTCTTTTACTGGATAATTCTTCATATGTAAACTTCGAAAACTGACCTACAAAAAGTTCACGAGGCTTTAAATTCCCAGTAATACTTTGATTACAATTATAAATATTTCTAGTCAGCAAGTCTAACTACATTGTTAATTTTCTGTAAGTGTCAAACTCAGAAACTTTACTGGTAGTCCTGAGGCTTAAACTGTCTCTGACCCTCAGGGCCACAGCTCTCGTGACAGCCCCATTAGCTTCATACAAACATCTCTGACAAAACCTGCAGGCAACAGGATGAGGCATAATCAGAGCTGCACAGTCTTTGCCACTGGCATCGAGGAGCATGCTGGAGGAAATCCAAATGAAACTTGTAGGGTTGGCAGCCAGGCTGGTGTGGCCCCAACAGAACAATAAAATTCACATTACTATTGTTATAATTATTACTGTGGTCACCCAGCTAAGTGGAGCTGCAGCTTGTGTGAAGCACTGGGGTGGTAAGACAGAGCTCACAAAACCTACTGTGCTGGCTGGGGCCAAGCTGCCCTTTCAGCCTGGGCAGTGGTCATTTCTGCCCAGCAGAGCAGCAGCATTGTGAAATCCCATCAGAACTAGGGGGCCTATTTGGAGGCATGCAGCTTACAGCAATTCAATTCTGAACTCCTGTACAGTCCTCAGCAGCTTACTTTTTACAAAATTAAAAAACAAATTGACAAACAGAAATGTGAGGCAACAGAGGAATACGGGGTTTCAGAATGCCTGTAATATGTCTTTGCCCAGAGGTTCCAAACTCATAATTGTTTAAAACAGGACGCAGAAGGGAGATGCAACCCCAGGTGGGATTCAATTATTCATGGTAGCATTTGGAGTCACAAGCATGACACCAAAGCCCTGCAACCACAGACAGTGTACCATTACCACTCCAGCTCTGTTTGGGCCCCATCTCCCGGACATTGCCCATGTGTTACAGAGACTTCAGGGCTGGAGGCCACGAGAAGCATATGCTTCCTATTGCTTCACACACTTGTGCCTAGGGGCTAGAGAGCAGAGGGGTCACTGTGCTCAGCTCTTTGGTGCTGAAGTCCTACCCTTCATGTGTAGGGCAGCAGAAGGCAGCTATGGTTCAATGCTGCAGATCTGCCTCTGAACAATGGAGAAAGTAGAGCTGGTGGATAAAAAGTTGTTAAGATGGTGCAGGAACATCTCTGTGCAGCTAAGTCCAAATACATCTCAGTATTTCAAATGCTGGCAAAAAAAGCTGTAGAAATTTTGCCATCCCCTGTGAAACCTAATAAGAACAAGGCTACAATAATAGGATGCCTATAGTAATATCAATAACAATAATAATTATGTTGATAAAGGACACAGTTCTGCAATAAATATTACGATGATTAATTTTCCAGAACTTTCAAATGGCAATTTCAGACCACTGTCTTTATATATTATGAATGCTGCATATACCCTACCATTGATTTTTTTTTAACTTGGAGCTTTTGAAATATGGCTTAAATCAGCAAGAGACACAAAATATGCACGGAAAAAGATAGCACCAGGGACACTGGTGATAATTTGAGAAGTGCTTAATAGAAAGAGGTACAATTATTAAGAGAGTGGCAAGACATGAAGATGCCACAAATGTAATCACACTGTATGAGAGAAAAAAGTATTTTGCAGAAGATCCAAAAGGATTAATTCTAAATCTAAATTAAGCCTTTCTTTCTTCTACACATCATTAATTTCTGCTCTGAGAGCAACTTTCCTGCTTTTCTGATTAATAAATAGGGTATGCAAAAAACAACAAGTTTATTTAGAAAGCTGGGCAAAGAGAAGGATACGAGTACTGCAGTCAGGCAATGAATGATAATTGTGTCATGTCTCCCTATTCAGGAACCTCTGTTTGCCATCATGGCTGCTTCCATACATGCATTACTTGGTTAATATTAAAGTACAAATGTATCACTCAGCAATAATCTATCTCCTCAGAAACTTAAACCTGGGAATTGATTTTCACTGACTGTCATGACAGATCACTCAAAATTCTTTTCTGTCTGCATCCAATGTAAGTGTTTTTCAAATTCTTGAGAGAAAAAGGTAGTTATTTAAAGATCAGGTAGGGAGATAATTATTTAATATAGCTAAGAGACCTGAAAACCACCTAAATCAAACCTGAACAGAAAAGATGGCCTGCTAGAGCCATGGTGAGAGCACAGTTAAGCTCCACTGTTAAATATAAAAAGTTACTGGGCTCCTCCTTTCTATGTTTTAAATAATTCAAATCATTTGCAGTGACCAAAACCAACATTCAAAACGATGGAGTTTGTGTCTGTGCACATGCATGTTTGTGTTTTCAGGAGAGGAATAAATCTTGAAATAAAAAAAAAAAAAAAATTATTTGTTTTGCTCTGTAATTTGGCATTTTCTCTAAGTGGGGCAGAGAGAGTCCCAGGAGCAGAACAGAACCTGCAACTGATAAAATTTCAGCTAATTCAAAAGAATATCTAAACTCTCCTTATCATGAAAACAAGTGATTTAAATGTTGGCAAATAGAATTATTTATCAACAGTTGCATGGCCTCACAGAATGAAACCTAATTCAATGCTATTCTCAAAGAAACCTTATCCCTTTCTTTAATGCAAAGATGGGAATGAAAATGAGTACTGTACTGACTGATAAAGGGGAGCTATTGCTTTCCAATAAGGTAAATGGCACAAGCCTGATCCCAGAGTAATTTGGCATAAAACTGGTTTTCCTGGTAACATGAAAAGGACATTGTGTATGGAGTCTCTCCTCATTGATTCATTCCCTCTTTTCAGGCTCCGGTGCTGCTGAAACAGATTGTCTGCTCTAGCACAAGCCCAAGTGACATCTGATTCACACGCTGGCAGCCATTCAAGCCTATCTGGTCGAGCAGGCTTCCGTGAACTGGGGACTTCAGGTTTTTTCCACAGCGTTTATCAGCAGCTTTCATGCTGCTGAAATGATCTTGGCAGTGCTGCTCACAGTAATCCCTCACCCCTCAGCGCCACCTCTCTTTGCAAATACACCTCTCCTTACTTCTAGGTGTGTTATCTCCAAACACTTCAGCCTAGGAAGGCTCTGCAAATGACCAGTTAAGCTGGGAGTCCTCAGACAACTTGGATGATGTGCAAAATTAATGCCCTGTAAAAACTAATAAAATTTTTAAAAATGCAATTAACTTAACTACCTGCCTATTTAACTCTAGCACTTAAGTTCCCCAAGGCTTCGGAGCCTGAAAACGGTCAAGCACTTCAAGCATCACCCAAATATGTTTCCTCAGGGTCTCAGCCATCTCCTAAGGTGCCAGGAGACTCTTTAAGGATTCAGTTGTCAAAGAAAACCCAGTATGTCCAATGCATGTAAGTAAGATGAGGCTCATGCTTAAACACCCCTGCTATATGGGGTGACGGTCTGGACAATAATAGAGCAATTTGTTGTATATATGAGGGGAGAAATTTAATTTATCTGCACCTACAAACATGTCCAGGAGCTGGATAAAAAAGATGCCAAGTAAAACAAATTATGTTAACAGTGTTCCTCAAAATATCTCTGGGTTAATATCTTACAACTTATTCCCCGAGGGAAGAAAAAGAACAAATCCATATCTATATATAACCATCAGCACATGGTACAGAGTTTTGCATCATGAATTAGATGCTGTCCAATGAAGACTCATAAGAATAAAGCAAATTAAGAACAAAACCAGGAACTCTGGGGAGTCCTGGAAATAACTGAGGATGAAAGCACAGCGCATTCTAGGCATTTATTAAAGCATTTATCTATTTGAGACATAAACATCAAAGCCGGTCTGAATCACTGCTACAACCAATACAAAAGCAAGCTTAAACAGGATGAGACAAACCCATTCAAAATTACAAAGGCTGGATGAAAAAAATCACCACAGGTCAGTGCAATGTCAGAGGAAGAGGGAGGATTTGATATGACTATGCTGAAAGATACCCATGCTCAACACATATCAAAAAAGAACTTCTCAATTCAGCAGTTTGTATCAAAATGGCCAGAGCTAAAGAATGAAACATGCTTGAAAAAGATTTCTACAGCTCTTCCTAGAAATTGCATGTCGTCAATTTTATGATCTCTTTAATAGTAAAAGAGCTGAAAGAAAAGAGGTAGAGTAAGTCCAGCCTTCAAAGTAGAAAATGCTTCCTTGTCAAACAAAAGGTAGGCGGTACATACAAAAACTCTCCTTGAAAATAACCCTTAAAGTCATTAATATTGCATGTGTCATTTAAAGTTCAGTGAAGCATGCAAAAAGGTGATGGCAATGTTCTACCCATAAGAGGAATTAAGTAGTAAAATTCTATTTATTTTTCAATAAGGAATAATTTATTGCTAAGACTGAACAATGAACAGAAAATAACTTTTTTTTACCTACCAGTACAATTCCTATAATCGTTCAAACATGATAAATGGTTATTTAATGTGGTATTATTCCAGATACAAAGCTCACCAGATTTCTCCTATTATCAATCATTAACGGTAGACCAACCGGTCTTTCAAACCTTTGAGAAGATACAGGAAAAAAACCCAAATATTTATCTTTACACATAAAATATGCATGATAATGTAGAGAACATTTTGGGAGTGAGTCTGAGATCTGACTTAGTAACGCTGTGTATTATCTAACAATGTAAAAAACTGTGTGCCTAAGGGTTACATAACTAGCCAATGTGAGTGTGTGGTAAGGTGTAGCTCCTTGACATGTCAAGAGGACTCTTCAGCAGTTGCAACTACTTGGATAAAGCATTTCTGTATTGAAAAGAGAGTCTTTAGATGACAGATAAATTATGAAAGCAAGTTCACAAAGTCCTTTCATTTTATCTATTGATTTACCAGACTCTTTGGCATGAAATCCCACATTTCTTTTTGCTGTAACAGGAACCTGCAACCCCTTGTCCTATTTGTAAAAAATTATCTTCTTAATCAAAGACTTCTTTTACTCACTGTAGTAGTCATTTAAATTCTGAATTAAACCCGACACATCTTGTATTAACTCCAGATATGTTGACTTAAAGAGTTCCTCCAGTGTGAAACCCGAACATATTGCTACTCTTCATCTGCATATACAGTATTTTTTTAACATTTCTGGTTTCTTCTTACCTCACATATTCCTGGCATACTTACCACGTGAAACAAAAAATTCAACATTCTGTGATTTTGATGCTATTCAATAAAAAAGAACTTGGGCTGTAAGGCACAATCACAGTCTGAGTATGATCTAATTTAACACAAGATCCCCATTATGCAAATAGTTTTTTTGTTATGTACTAAATTCATGATCTTATGTAAAAGCCCTCAGAAATTATTCATTAATCAATGCAGGAAAATTGCTCGACTTTTTAATATGTTATTCATTTAAAAAGAGATTGCCCTGGAATGGATTCAAACACAAGCACACATTTTCATCATTTAATAGTCAACACCTGACTACAGACTTTGTGTATGGCACTAATGTGGCTCTTCATGCTATGCTACTAAACGAACAGCCCCATGGTAAGTCAGAAGGCATCCTTAGACTGGCATTTCTGTTGCAGTTCCAAGTGTAATTACACTCTGTGTACATGTTTACAGGTCAACAAGCATTATGAAAATGTGGACTATAATTAACTAGTTTTTAATGGAAAATATCCTTTATTTGAATGTTTGTCTCCAGTCAAGGTCTCTGTGAGAAACTTAGACCTTGGTGATGATAAGCTTCAGGGAAGTGGTACAGCAATTAGCAAATACAAGAGCTAGTTCCATGGGGAATTCAGAAATAAGAGCTTCCCTGCTGGGATAAATGGAGGCAGTATTGAAATCAAAATGTTTTGTTATAATAATTGATGTTATTAAAATCAGTCTCTGCTGAATTCTCTCACATGGGAATGAAAATTCTTTTGTGTGTAGTGACTTGCAAAATTAAGAAATGCCTAATGTCAAAATAGAAGCTTCAAGTAATTTTATAGATGAAAACTTTTAAAAAAATCAGAACCACATCAAGAAACAGACACTATTTCCCCAAAATTGCAAGCAAGCAAAGTTCTCAGATCTTTGTGAAATTTATTTGGAATTTAAATTGACACTTTCTATATGCAACAAACAATGTTCATTTCTCATTATAGCAGTCCTATTATTGTATAGAGTGCCTATGGACAGGAATAGTAAAAATACATAAATTTACCATTAAGAAAATAAGTTCTGCCTTTAGTCATTATGCTCCTCTTTGTTTAATGTGTATAATTAGCATACAAAAATAAATTGTTGTCGGGTTTCTCATTCTTTGCTAGAAATATAAGTTGAATCAACAGGTCAAATTAGTTTTTAGACAAGAAAAGAAATGGAAGCAGCAGTTTTTAAATTTAGAAGAACCATTCTGTAGCCATTCAACAGCCACTACTGTGCAACAGTCTTGAAAAGGCTGATTTGGCAATACAAATGTGCTTTGCATATCCTCTAAAGGGCATGCAAACCATTTCCTTTAATTAGCAAAGTTAACTTGATAAACAGCAACAATTTGTAATTTTTTTTAATGCCAAATGAAAAAAAATGTAATTTGATTAGAGTTCTATCACAGTACAGCTTTGTTTTGTGACATAAATGCCTACACTGTTTTTAATGGGAATTCTCATTGGAGAGGTTGTCATGAAATATCTCGTCTTTCTTGCTATTGGAAGTCTACATTACCACCTGTGCAGGAGCAGAACATTAAAACTTTTCCCAAGCTTCTATGTCCCCAAAAAGACAATTGTATTAATCAACTAAGAACTTTCCTAGGTGAAGCCTGTAAGAGGACATGACCCACACCCTTCTGCCAGGGTGATGTAAGTTCAAAGACATAGAAAATCATCTTTTTGCAAAGGATATAGGCATTAAAAAATTTAGAAAGACAAAACGAGACAGTTGGTATAATAATTTGTCATATGAATGGCTTTGTTGCTTGCCATACTAACATAGGATAACTCACTGGAGTTCTTGGTTTGATCATTCCCCTCTTTTTTTACCACAGCACCTTTCTTGACATCACTGTCCTTTTTACTTTACTTCACCACAGATCTCTTTTCCCCGAAATTCACTGCTTCTATTACCTGTGCCCACATAACTTACCTCACTCTGGCAGAAGGGAAGGAATATACAGCCTCTTCCTCATGAGGTAATCAATAGTGCTTCAAAGATAAGCCAGCCAGCAAAGGCTTGTAAATGCATGTCACTTCTGTCTCCAGCAGCCCTCAATGTGTGACATTTGCAATGCTTTTAGTTTCGATTGACCTGGCCCAAGGGAAAGATGTCAAAAATCTTCTGATGAATTGGAGCTCCTGAAGTTACTGCTTCACTGGAGGATTACCACCTTATGCCACACTGCTTTCCTTGTATAAATACTAAACCCTTAGTCTTTATTAACATGTTATACACATCATGGATGAACTCTCTAATGAATGATCATCTAAGTGAAACATCAAATTTTGCTATAAGTTTACCTTTTTGTTTGTTTGTTTGTTTTACTTGGTATTAGTCAGTTGTTTCATCTATGGTGAGAGAAAAAATAAAGAGATGCAAAAATAATTACCTTGATGGAAGTAAAAGAAGAAAAGAACAACAGGAGAAAATTAAACATTTAACCTTGCACTCTTGCAAACTGGTAATAAATTCGGAAATATTAATCCCTCCAAAGGTTTATCTTGGAGACCGCCATGTAAGTATCACCTTGCAAGTTCAAGCTAGTATGGTTTGTGATAAAGTCCAAAGTCAATGACTTTTCAAAAATACAGAACTGGTGGTCAGCAGAGCAGGACTCAAGCACAAAGGAATTGGAAAAAGTTCTTGAAGCTCCTTATCACTGCCAGAGCCTAGTAACATTTAACTGTGTAGGCTTGAGCTCCACAAGCTCCACCTAAGTCTGTATATGTTTGAGTTCAAAATTTAAGGAGAGGGAAAAAAAACCCGTCCAAACCCATTCCTCAAACCTTTTTCCATTATCAGATATTACTGAATGCATAAACAATGAATCAATAAACACAATACCCAAATTGTATGCACACTCTGAAATGGATTAATAAAATCTGCTGTTCATTTTTAGAAGCAGAAAAGTTGCACTATGATTTTATGACTAAAAGTCGTATTTTAGAAGGCAGTATCAGTCTGAGCCCCAAGAGCTCGCCTGGACACGCAGAGCCCGGGGCAGTGCCTGGATTGTGCTCAAAGCTGGGCAGCTAAATGCACAGTGAAGCTCACATGCACTGGAAAGGGACATCTTCCCTCACCCTTGGACTTAAAAAGTGAAGTGTTTCATTAGCTTCTCTATTTGCACATTCAAGGTGCTAAGTATATAAACAGGAAATAGTTACCACAGAATCACAGGATAACTCAGATGAGAAAGCAGCTCAGGAGGTCTCTAGTTGAGCCTCCTGCTCCAAGTTGGGTCAGCTTGAGAACAGACCAGTTTGCTCAGGGCATTTTCTAACACAAACTATAAACTTATGTAACTGTAGGAAACAAATCCTCTGAACAGGTGGGCATATATAAATAATACTATATTTAATTGATATCTAAAGTTAGAAAAGTAGCTGATCATTTTCAGAAAAGGCTTGAATATCAGTATAAGGGGAAACATATACTAGACAGGGCTGTGATGCAAAATAATTCATTGTAAAAGAGGCAACAAAGGTGACGTTCATTTCCTTGTGCTGTAGATAAAACAGTGCTCCTAAAAGCAAAGGAAAAAAATTCAAAGTAAAATATAATTCACAAATGTTATAATAATTTGACTTCTAATGGCACTATGCTCCTGCTAAAAAAATAAGTCTATTTTAAAAAATCAAGATCTTTGAAATGTAGTGGTACAAGTTCAAAGGCTGTGATACCAAAACTGTCACTTAATTGCTGCAACACTCTAGCTCTTCTCTGCCACCTTGGGCAAACAGCAGATTGACTGTTCCATTTTTAGGGGCCATGATCATGAAGTGCAGCAGTATTTCTGCTGGTAGGTTTGAAGTTTGTTCCTTCTGATTTGCTCCTGTGAGAGTTCAAAAATAGCAAAGCTGCAGTTGTGGCAGAGATCTGTAATTCTCACACTGCACATACTTTACGAATGGCATGTACTTCAATATTTGAAAAAATATTTGAAAAACTCTTCTGTCCACTGAACTGAATGTTTAGACTAAAAAATGTAATGAAATAGATGTAGATATGATATGTTCATGGTATATCTGATTTTCCTATCAATACTAGAGGCAGAACCTTAATGAATAATGTCAACCATTATTCTTCTATTTTTATCATTTGTGGTAAAAATAAATGTCTACTCTAAACCAGATGGGAGAATAAATTAATTTTTTCACTTCTAAAACATTATGTCCGAAATACAATTGTTTGCCTTAGCAGTCCCAGATGGCTCAAAAGATAAACCACTCACACTCTAAGGATCTGTACAATGTAGAATAAATGATGGGGAGGTAGTTGTTGTGGGTATTTTTTGCCTTCCACATTTCAGCTGTGTTTTAAAATTCTTAGGTATCAAAACTTTAAATAACATGTCAAATATCAACGTGGTTAATAGTGAGCCTGGGTATTAAAACTTAACATGTCACTTGATTTTGTGCTAACAGTCAGAATACTAAAAATTACATATCTTGATAATTTCTCTAAAGTAAATGGTCACTGTTGTCACTGTTTGATTAGAATCCTGTAGGGTTTGCTCTGTCAGGTTTGTGCAACTCCCTTTGCACAAAATTTTAGAGCTAATGATGAATTTTTTAAGGCTTTGTAAGGTACTTTCACTGAACAAAGAAAACTAACCATACCACCAGAAAACATCTCACAGGCTACAGCCAAAACCTCCCTAGGACACTCATTTTTAACTCACAATGGAATAAAGACCAAGTTTTATTTTTACTGTTCCTAAGAATTTGGGCTCCAGGTACATGATGAGATATTACTATAATTAATAACCCCTCCCACAATAATGACAAATTGCTATGATAAAAACTCTTTCACAGTGAATGAAGGGAGTAGGCCATGAATAACCTAAATGCTTCTACCCAAGAGTAACTGCTCAAACAAGGATACAAGACAATTGTGTACGCTGGAAAAATTACTTCGTACTTAATTAGTCCAACAAAACATTGATTTTCCTTGTCTGAAAGGTTATATTTTCAGCCTTCTCCCATGCCTTCAAGAAGGAGGGTTTTGCACAACTGCTACTCTCTGAAGGTTAACAAGCTACTCTCTGAAGGTTAACTGGATGGAAGGAAGGTAGGAAATGATTTCAGCCATGGTGTCCTCTCAGAAAACACTTGGAACTGTCATCTTTTGCAGTAAGGGAACCTAAATCAAGTGAGCCTGCATGCCTTCAGCAGTGGCAGCATGCCCAGATGAGGAAATCTTTGCAAAAAGGACAGTCCCAGGCTACAGGGCAGAAGCAGGGCGGCTGTTCAAAAACTTGTATTTAAATTGATACCAGAGACCAAGAATGACAGCTCTGTGCATTTTTCCTTCTTTAGTGAGACCTTACCTTTAACTGAACTTGGAGCAGTTTTGGGGTCTAAGGTTATACAGAATTCTATCCCTGAAGAAAAGCTAGAAGATAACAGGCTTGATGTCCACATCAGCAAGTCATAACTTCCTAACCAGGTGTGGGCACCAAAGTCTGACCAGATTGAGAATGGAATGATGAGATGACAAAATGTGTGTTTAAACCATAGTTGCCAGTTATTAATGGACAAACTGACAGGTCAGTTTGAAGCACTACTATTACTTCTGCCAAATTCTCTGCTGATACTGCCAAACTTTCACCATCCAATCATTCCAGTCCTGGTACAGGTAATTCACAGTTATTGATGCTCCAACCATTGTCAAACTCTGCCTGAGGGGCTGAGTTACCACACTGGTCAGTGGGCTGCCATTACATCTCAAACTCTCCCTGGTTTAGGATACCAAAGGATAACAAAGTAGCAGTCACGACAGAGCCACAAGGTGACAGGCTGCTCCACCCAGCAGCTCCAAGAGGAGCTCCTGCCCACAACCACCCAGCGAGACACTCCTGGGGCTGCGAAGAGCAAAGCTACTGAAGACCAGCCCAGTCCACGCCTCAGAAAACACCTGCAAGGCAGCAGTGCCTGCATGTAGATGGTGCTGAAGGTACTTAATAGATTTGGTCTGTCTTTGAAAGTCTCTTCATTATGAAAAACTGGGTGGGGATAACCTACAAAAAAATGGGAAGATTTTTCTAAGAATCTTTCTTCACATCTGCACAGCTTTTCAAAAGGCAATAAAAGTGTGCATCAATAGCAACAAGCAAATCAATGCTTGCAAGCTCCCTCCTGGGAGTTGAGCCAGTCAGAAGAAATCTGTGACTGCTTGGGACCCAAGGCCAGCATTCACTGCTCAAGCAAGAATACAAGGCAATTGTGCACCCTGGAAAAATTACTTAGTACTTAATTAGTCTAACAAAACAGTGATTTTCCTTGTTTAAAAGGTTATATTTTCAGCCTTCTCTCCTACCTTAAAGAAGGTACTCCAGCATGGCTGCAGCAGGTTAACCCTGGCTGGATGCCAGGCACCCACCAAAGCCTCCCTATCACTGCCCTCCACAGCTGGACCAGGGAGAGAAAAGAAAACAAAGGGGCCATAAGTTGAGATAAGGACTGGGAGAGATCACTCATGAGATACCACCACAGGCAAAACAGGCTAGAATTAGAGATAGTAATTGAACTTATTACTATCAAAATCAGAGCAGGATAATGAGAAGTCAAAACCTCAAAAAACACCTTCCCCTCACTCCTCCCATCCTTCCCAGGTCTACCTCCTGCCCTGCATGCAAAAGGACACAATGAATGGGATCTACGGTCAGTTCTTCACCCATAGCTTTGTCCTGATGCTATTCCCCTGCTGCATCTCAGGGTCCCTCCCATGGAAGGCAGTTCTGCATGAACTTCTTCAGTGTGAGTCCATCTCACGAGCAACAGCTCCCCGTGACTGCTGCAGCACGGGTCCCTCTGCCACAGGGTGCAGTCCTTCAAGGACACGCTGCTGCATCATGGGCTCTGCTTTCCACGGGCGTCTCTCGGGTTCACAGCCTCCTCTCAAGCCCCTGCTCTGGTGTGGGGCTCCTCCACAGGCTGTGGATGGATCTCTGTATCCTCGTGATCCTCCAAGGGCTGCAGGGGAATCCAGCTCTGGCACCTGGAGCACCTCCTGCCCCTCCTTCTCCACTGATCTTCATGCCAGCATAGTTGTTCCTCTCACACATCCTCACCCTGCTCTTCTCCAGCCACAACTGTGCAATAATTTTTTTTCTTTTTTTTACTTTTTAAATCTCTTTTTACAGAGGCTTTACCACCATTTCTAATCGGCCTAGCCTGGGCCAGCAGCACATCCATCTTTGGAGCTGCCAGGGATTGGCTCTGTTGGACATGGAAGAAGCTTCTGGCAGCTTCTCAGAGAAGCCACCCCTGTAGCCCCCCCACTAGCAAAGCCTGGCATGCAAAACCAGTACAGTGGCCTGCTAAATAACTTAAACATTCAGCAATACAGTCTAGTATTCCCTTCTCTCTTGACAAAGGCCAAAAAAATACAGCAGAATATGTAGGGATGTGCTAGAAGAACATGATCCAAGCCATAGCACTTCTTCAGCCTGGCTTTTCAGGATGTTGTCTTCTGTAATAAAAACAAGCTTTGGGGAACAGAAGTCTCTTCTCTGTGCTGCTGTCCCATACTGCTGGCAGCTGCCTCACCCTGCTTCTCTGAAAGGTGATAATTCCCCTGGCTGGCCTAAAAGGTATTATCTACAAGGAAGAAAAGGTAGTCTCAGTTTTGTTTTGATTCCAAATTCTGAAAGTGGGAATTAACGGTGTGATTTCACACAGATTTACATGGGCAAGCTACTTGGCAATCAAAGACAATTCCATAACATGAGCAATGCAGGTTAAAGGGCGAGTTTAGCAATGCCATGTATTATCTACACTATGGTTGGATTAAAAAAAGGGTCAAGTTACTTCTATGGAACAGATGTGGGTCGAAAAAGGCACTTGTCACCCAACCACTTGGCATTAAGTTTGTAATTAAGAATGAATATTGCATTCCTTTTCAGGGACAAAACATTTCATAATACTGCAGCTGATTCAATATTTGAAAGAGTTTGATGTATGAAGATATAAAGACATTAAAAATTCAACTGATCTTTAAAATATTTAAGAAAAAAAGGTTATTTCCATATTTCATAGCAAGATGTTAAAGAAAAAGTCTGGAGTTTGCGTCAAAAAAATCCAGATATTGGTGATTGAAACAGTGGTCCTTAAAATAAATACTAAGAAATTGCATTTTAACAATTAAAATGACAACTTCCTGAAGTCTTTCTTCTGGGTAACATTATTGCTATACTCTTAACTTTTATAAATCCCATCTCCTCAAGATGCTAATTAGTGTTTCTTATTCCACCAGGATTTTAAGCTCTTGCAGAATATTGTCTCATGTAGCCTTCCCAAATTCTGATGATTCAAGTTGTCTTTGCATTTTTTTCTTTCCAAACCACTGGAACTGGCTGCTTTTAACTCTGTGTTACAGCCCCAACTTGCAGACAATCTCTTGCCAGAACTCCCTCAGGTATCCCTCCCATGCAAAGAAATGAAAGTTCTGACACTGATCTGGGGAAAACTATTCAGATCAAAGTAGTAAATAATTTGTCACAGGTTATTAGACTTGCTATATTGATGCTTCTCCATTATGAGAATAAAGATGTTTCTCCCAAACTCTTTCCAATTGTTCAGGCACAGGGCAGAACAAAAGATGATTTGGTATCTCTCTCTGCAAATTACATTTGATACAAATGGTATGATATTCCCAGTAAAACCTGCACAACTTTATGCTGTAAAGTGATATACTTTATTTTTCCAATAGAAGCTCGCAGAATATGTAGCAGAGCAGTGAAAACCCAAATTGCTTTCAGCTGTATTTCCTTCTTTGTGTGACTTCCAACTGCTGGTGCTTTGCTAGAACGTGACAGTGTGCCCTGTTTTACCTGAAAGAATACAAGAAATGAGGTGCTATCAACTTGTTCTGACACACTTCTCTTCTACCATAAGATGGCAGACATAGTACATAAATTTTCAATAATATACTGAAAATTACAATTATTAGGGCAATATGTATATGATGTTCCCTACTGTCCTTACTGGCATGAACCAGAAAAAAAGCAGTCTCACTGTACCATTATCTGCTACTGCATTCGTGGCATGCTATTAGTTCATCACTGCAGCTCTTTCAAAACAACATGACTTGGCAAGATAAATAAAATAATAAAAATTTGATCAGGCATAAAATTACTGTATTTTTGGTTAAAGTGCATAACAGTAGCACAATATAGGTAAGACATAGCTTTTGCTTTTATTCAGCTGTTTTGTATGCTGTAGGTATAAATGAGACTTAAACCAAGCATCAAAACTGAACCTTTCAGACGTTAATGTGATGATAGCTGTGTTATTATGAGCCTAATGATATCTAGTGCACACAAGAATACATAGGTGTCATGCTGGGAAACCAATGATCTGGCTCTCATTCTGACTGCAGGCAAAGAGTATCTCATCAAAGCTATAAATTTCATGACTCTGTTCCCAAATTTAAAACCCTTAAGGAAATGGCTTTCATGGTTCAAGAGTTTTAAAGGGTTGCTCTTACTTGGCTTTGTAAAAAGGAAATTAATAGTTCTTCCAAACAAATCAGAATTATGCCATAGCTGCATGCATTTTCATGCTGTTGCCTTCAGCATTTCACTTCCTTCCCCAGATAACATCACTGCAGAATCCACACTGAATTCACGGTGGGGAAACATTTATTACCTGCTATGATTTCACTCTATAGCCTTAGATAGGTGATAGAAGTTGCCTGCTCATTGTAAAAATTGTTTTCATTAGGTCATGTGAAATAGAGTCAGTTTCTAATCAATCTTCACTTTTCAGAGTAAAACCAGGGTAAAACCTATCCAGCCTAACGTCAGGGAGAGTTAAGTTTCTGTAGCACGATGCAGAGCAACCAACCAAGAGGTAGCCTGCTTATGGGACGGCAATGAGAAAGAAGCACTCAAGTGAGATATTTCTCTGTCAGTATGGCTTTCTCCCCTCAAAAATTCCTACTGTGCAAATATTGAAGCTCCTGAGAGGGAATAACCATGTTAAATAGTTTTCTTAATTTGCAGGTACAGAGATGCTTTCTAATGAGCAGAAAATGAATATTGTATTAGGATTAGCCACTGTATCTGACACTTTGTGCACATTATGTGCTGCTCAGGGCAAAGACCCTAAATGACCCTCAAATGTCCATTTCAATGAATCGTTACGAAAAAACCCAAAACACTGTGGATTCTTATAAGAAGTTACACATACCCTAGGATTAAAATACCAAGATATATTTGCTTTTGTTCAGAATCCTTATGACTGCACAACATTTTAGATCCAACTATTTCAATGAGATCAGAGCAACAAACAGGTAAGTAAAAGCATCTGTGTCAAAAGTAGCTTTGATTTTTTAGCTCACGCCAATCATTTGGAGTCCTACCTTTGATGTAGGAATGTAGCATTCGGAATAAGAATCCTTGCATGACAACAGCAATTCAGTTGCTGTACTGAAGAGATTCATTTATTAACAAACTATTGCACATATATCTACAATACAACATAAGCCATACTCTCATAAATCAGAAATACTACTATGAATGATTAACAAGAACTTCCACACCTCCAATTTTTGATACCGCCATGAGGGAGTGGAAAGGTTAGACATTATTTTTTAAGAACAAAAATAGTTGTATTAGAGAAATTTGCTCTTCTTTGAGGATGAAGTGATTGTCTGTAATAGAAAACAGTGTTGGAGTTCAACAAATTGTCTATAGCTCACTGTTCCACAGGAGGGAAAAGAGCAAACATGGAGGACTGAATAAAAAACAACAGCAATCCATCACTGACTGCACAAAAGCACTGAATTTGCTTTAATATGGGGAAAATAACAGTTTCTCCTCAAGCACAGAAAACATAATTATCCCCTAAGCCACCCTAAAATAGCTATCACTAATGCAATCCAGAAAAACTGCTATTCCCAACTGAGGAGCATCATCATGGTCATGCATGAGGGATACAGTGAGAAAAAAGTAGCTCTCCATCTAGAGTTTCAGATCAGTATGTGACTCTTAGTATTAAATAATAGAATAAGAGGGAAAGAGAAATAAAAAGGACATTATAACTTTCTGCTTGGGCACATGTACAGAAGAGTGTCTGTGTGTACTTGCATGCAAAGAATATACTGTTCCATAAAAGTGACTGCAATCAGCTGAATTAAAGCTGTCTCAAGTTTTGCTCTTCCCATCTCTAAGTTGGGCTTTGAGCTTATTCAGACAAGCTTTGAACTTCATTCTGCAGGAAACAGGACGTTTTCAGTATCCACACTGGCTTGTGTTTGACTGCAGCATGAACACACCTTTAATGAAAATCACAGTACTCTGCATCAGGTTTACAGCTCAGTTCTACTGAAGAGTGACACTCATCATGTCAGAGTCATGTAGCAGTGTTGCAGCCATCTGCTTTACCCAGTGCATTGCATCAAAAAAACCTCTGGACACTGAGGAGAAAAAGTACATGATGAAAATGTAATTCATACTGGTAGTTTGAAAACTCAGGAATACACAAAACAATAAATTCAGCCGCAATTTTTAGCTAGAACAGAATCAAAATAAACAAAATAAAATCACCTATTTGGC
Source organism: Rhipidura dahli (assembly GCA_013399225.1). NCBI lineage: Eukaryota > Metazoa > Chordata > Aves > Passeriformes > Rhipiduridae > Rhipidura > Rhipidura dahli. Next base: position 138,991 of record VXAC01001791.1, read on the forward strand.
GTAGCCTTCATCTGATCCATTTGATCTTTATCAGTTCTCTCCCTCTATTAAGTAAACATGTCTACTAACAAGTTATTAAGATCAGTCTCCTACATTTTTCTGGAAGGGATGAAGTTAGGATTGCATTTCAATTCAGCCACATTTGTCTCAATCTCCATCCCAGCTGATTAAGGCAAAAGTACTGGTTATTATTTTTCAGTGAAAATGCCTGAATTCCCATGTTTTGAAGTCAATAACTTAACCAAGGGACAGGTTAACAACACTGACTGTAGACTTCTGGTGATGTATACTGGAGTTAGCTAAAAGTATGGCTTATGGAATTACACTTTCACATTGAATTTTTGAAGAAGTTAGGAAAAATATGGGAATACTCCTTTAAAGCTCATCAGATTACGTATCAAATGGAGGCAAACAGTATCTTTCAATGACTGAACTATTTTTCTTACTCTGGTGTTCCAGAGCCAATTAATGCATTTTCATACAAAACTTGAACACCAAATAACCACCCCTCTCTTCTCACGCACCTGGACAGTCGTGGGCTGTCACAGAGCTTTGACTCACAGTAAAAGAACAAACATGCTGCCATGGACTGAAAGGAAGTAAGATTATATAAAAATATGAATATTTTGCACAATCAAGGCCCTATCTGTTACTTTCAGACAGGATAAACCCAAACATCAAGGGTATCAAGTGCAGGTGAAAGGCCAAGGCACGTCCCAGCCAATTCATCCCAGTCAGGAGCTCCCCGTCACTACGCCTCCTTTGTGTAAGTCCTATGTAAAACTTCATTCTCTTACCTTTTTTTAATAAGTTACTAGTTCTGTCCTTCAAAATTCAGAGGCCTTTCAGCCTGTTCCACTGGACATCCTGCCCCTTCTTCAGACTCTGTTGAGAACTAAGCTCTGAGAACTATGATTTCCTGGGTTAGTGTGAAAAAATGAAAAGCATTCAGTTTGTTTTCACCTTCCCTGTGATCCTTCACATCGCTGCACAGAGAATGGTCCCTAAGGTCCTGCATGGCAAAACTCTGCTTCTGTCTTTCCTAAATCTGTCTCTTCCACTGCAGTGAAGAGAAAATCATATTCCCCCTCCTCTCTAAGATGGCCACAGTGGTTGATCTGCACCAAACGGACCAATGCTGAATTTATTTTATATGTTAACTTACATGATAGCTACATTCATTAAAATGAGATCTAGTGTTATTAAACTCCTGTAGAGTAATTGTGATTGAAATTTGTCCATGAGCTACACACATTTGGACCTCATGAACCAGAAAGGAATTCATTAAAAATATTGCTTAAGCACAGGCATGTTATTTTTAAAATATCTGAAAATGTAATTTAGACAGAGAGGATAAAATTGAGGATGGGTACTATTTACAATATGATTTAAAACTCAGAGCAAAAAGTAAAAGTGTAGAAGAGTGGAAAAAGAAGAGAACTTTAATTTCTCTAGAGCCAGATAAACTTCACTGGAAGGAGTTCAATGAGTGTTGTTTTAAAACTAAAAGAGAATTGGTGAGATTTTTTGTTTCTCCATTGCAAACTGTGAAACTATCAGGCTATAAATCTACCTCTGAGTTTCTTGTACTTTCCCATTTACTGACCAGCAGAGGCTAAAAAGCAGAGGTAAACTGAAAAACAAAATTAGGACTATAGGAAGAAAAGTTATTTTAAGATATTTATTACTCACTTGAAGGTCTAATATCACAGAAAGAAGTTATTTTATTTTGTTAGAATGGAAGGATTGGCATGAGGGAATTAGACCAGGGTAAGATGGCCTAATCAAGACAAAATCTTGACATTCATTAAAAGACAATGATCACATGAAGATGGAAAAGGTTTACATAAAGAGAAGTATAATGTAAGAAGAAACCAATTAAAAATCACAATACAAATGTAAAACTAATTACTTCTAAAAATGTACCATACATATCAAAAAATTCTTGCCTCTACCTACTCCTCAGAAACATTTATTTTAATCACTGATCAGAAGAAATTTCAGAACTCCTTTAATAGAACATATTTATCTAACTTTTAAAAATCAAAGCTCTTGCTCAGAAATACCAAAATATGTCTGAGTTATAACTATCCTTTAAGGATAACACTGCTTTGCAGAGTAAAACATAAAATTGCCCTATTTGCTTAGTAAATGCTGTAAGTGATGAATAACCCATCAGCTTTCCATAACGTGTTCAAAAAGCTTTCAGAATTTTATTGGTATGGTACTCAGTTCTGATAATTCAGCTTTAATGTAATCAAGAATATCACCAGGAGCTACTTAATTAATTCCCCAGTGCACCATGAATTTAATTTTCAATGACTTTATTGAGAACTTTTTTGTTAATTTTACAATGAGAAACTATAACCACTGTTACACAACTTGCAAATATTTCAAACAAGACAGCACTCTCCTATTTTTTTGATTTTTTCTGTTCCAAATTCAGCTCCTGAGATGGATTTTCTGCTTCAGCTTCATTTTCATCTTCCTGTAAAAGAAAATGAAAACCTGAACATTAATCAACGTGTTGAAGAAGTGAAGAAGTACACTTTTTCTGCTTATGCAGATGTTTGGAATTCTGTACAGTCTTTTGCCCGACCAATAAGCAAAAAAACAAGCAAAAAAAAAAAGTAATTTATTCAAGTGATTGATTTTGCTCAAGAGTTGAAATAAAAATGGTAAGCAATTTAAACAAATCTAATTGCCTACATTTACAGTGGAAGAATAATTTAATGAGTAAATATTTTACTGACCTTTTTACTGGACGGTTACATAAAGAAATTATCAAATCACATACAGATGGCAAGCTATTCAAATGCCTACAGCAGATAATATTACACACCTTCCCTTTGTACTTGACCAGAGGTTTCCACTAAATTACTTTTGAATGCAAGAACTTTCATCATTGTACTAAAAATTACTTTTGAAAAGCATCTGCCATTGAAAAATGTTTCATTTTTTTGTGACCAGATACGTTTACTTCACCATTTGATAAAAGACAATAAATTTAACTTCAGAGACACTTTATGTGCTGCAGCATCGTATTTTTGTCCCATCTAGCATATTTTCTTGACAGGTCTGCCAATTTTCCAATTACTTGTACCACCATATGTTATCTGAAGATCAGTCAGGTCTAAAATAGGAAACATGAGCATGTCAGGCAGCAGCATGCTTACAATATTCTACAGCTTCAGCTCCAAGAGTTGGGCTCATAATTCACTGGATTCCTCTGGTTCTCACTGAAAAAATGAAGTGACATCATAATGCCTGTTTCCATAGGAATGGATACTATTTTGTGTCCAGTATGAAATCATGACCTCCAAAGTATAAATTATGGAAGAGTGAGAAAACTCACTATAGGCAACTTGCAGCCCATCACATCATGAACAGTACTAACCACAATTTCAAAGTAAGGCCTGTTTTCCAGTCTGCATTTTAATTCAACTTACAGAGAATCTTCCACATTCCAATAACACAAAAAAAGAAATGAAAAGACATTTTGGAGTGAAAAAGCATCCTGGCTGCTGTAACCCTTCTCATTACAAGCTAACAGTCGAGAGAAAGGAAACACCAGGGACATTTAGGTGGGACCCAGTAATCTGAGATGTATTTTCCTAATTTAAAAGAACATTTTCATTCTTGTAGGAAAATAACTTTATCTTTTTGCATCCTGGCCCTTCTTTCACCATCAAAGCATGCTTTGTAAGGATAACTATAATATTTAGAGGTAGAAAATATATAGAAAGCACAAATGGGTAGCACAAAATAGAAAAGCAGTAGAAAATCTCATTTTAAAATGGGATCTTGTAATATGTTATGCCCAACTATAATAAAATGGAAAAGCTAGTAGTTCTATTAAAGTAGCAGATACTCCAAGCCATTATGTCTCTGAATCCTCCCCCTTTTGGGGACAGCCTAGGCACTGAGAAATATTTACATGACTGACCACTAAAAGCTAAAAGCTTTCTTTTGTTATCTTTGTGGACTGTCATCTCTTCAATTATCTTTAAAAGATGTAGTGCTCCCTGTGGCTGTTTTAGTTCAGGTGAGAAAACATGTCTGTGCATGTGTGTGAAACCAGACACTGCAGATCCATTGAAATTAGAAGTGTAGAATCAGATCTTCCCCAAGCTTACTGGCAGTGAGTAAAGAGAGTGAAATGTATAGTACACACACAGAGGTCAAACTTCAAATGAAAACAAACACAGGGCAGAACTGGAAACAACAAAGGAGTGAGCTGCTACCAAGCTTGCTGCTTGCAAGTGACAAAAAAATACTGTGGAATAAAAAAACACTCACAGAAACTTTTGGCTGCTTTGGAAAAACAGCCAGGTTATTCAGTGAAGAACATGTTAATAAAACAACAGCAAATCTGCATGTTTTCGAAGGTCCCTTCCTACAGGAGTCGTATCCCAACTGACCTCAATGCCAACTAATCCACCTCCCTAGCACACAACTTGACATTATTCTGGTGTCCTGACTTGTGCTCCCTCATACAGGAATATAAACCCTACACTATTGTTCTTTTCCCAGAACTCTTCACATACTGCCTAGGGCTTCTTCTCCCAGTAGATGGAGCATGCAGAAATTGCAGAGACAACGGGGCCACACCATCACTGAGGACTACAAGAGGGCAAAGGCACATTAGGCTCAACACTGAACATTGGCTTCCTGAGTTTTTTAATGGCAAAAAAGTTTTTATCTAGTGAATGAGGGTTTTTTACAGAATCTTCTGTCTTTGTGTAAATTTGAAGTGTTTTAATCCTGTGTTCAAAAGGTCATACTTGCACTCTGGCAGATTTCCTAGTTTCCAGCAGCAGCTGCAGTGATCAGTGTATTCTGAGATGCAGAAACAATGGCTGCTGGTGATGGCAGCTCCAGGATTTGCTTGGGTTGAATACTCAAGATGGAAGCATCCACTTTGTGATATTTTGCAGAATTAATACTCCTTCCTTTGTGGATTTCCTGTTGCTTCAACCAAGTAAAACATTCAAACAGGTAAAAACTACCAACAGAGCATAAATTGGACTTATGTGGGTAGATTCCAGCACACAAGTCATCCAGATGCCTGACTGTTTTTTAAAATTTATTGTTATTTTTGCATTTTTACGCACAAAAACTTTCTAACTAGATTGCATTGAACCCTGCACAACATAGAACATCTTAATTTTGTACAATCACTTTTACTCCATCTCCGTTTTCCAAAAACAGAAACTCACACCTCATTTGTTAACAGAAATGGGAGTTTGGTATCTCTGAACACAGGTGACTACTGTGCAAAGCTCAGAGTAATGATGTTTGATCTTTCTCAGAGCATGATGAGCAAAGGTAGAAAATTTTTCCTTTGTCAGAAATGCCTTGAGCCAGATCAGTTCCCAGGGCTGTGCACTGTCACATGAACAACAGTGCCAGCACAAACTAGACGGCAGAAAGGATTTTTGGGGAACACTGATAAGTATGAACCACCAGTTTTGGCACTCATGCAGCTTTCTGCCAGAAAAGAAGTGACAGCAGAGGCCTCAGAATGGCAATGTCATAAAAATTTGGGACACGAACCTCTACAAATTATAAGAAATGTTCTATTACTGCCAGTATGCTTGGGGAAGATCTGACCTGGCAATCTAGAGCACATATTAACCATACCACAAGATGTGAAGACTCACTATTACTTCAGTTTGCTGACAATGAAAGATTTCCATGAAATGCCTTATCTTTTTTTTTTTTGGTAGCCCAAGAGGCAGCCCGATGCTTGCACATAGAATACTGAAAAGGTTGGAGTTTCTAATGTCATTAATAATGTTTGAATTTTCAGCTACATAGCCTATATAGCCAAATTATCAAGAAATTATGTGAAACAGACTGCAGATTAAATATATTTAATATATTTGTTTTAGTAATTACCACCTATAATTATCATGATAATGCTTTTAATTCTGACAAATAGCAAAGGAAAACCTTTTATTTTCACGTTATCTGTTAAAAACCAGTCCATGATGGCAGTGTGCAGAGTTTCTATTACCAGCAGCTACACAGCAGATGAAATACTAAATTCAGGTTTCTGTCCATAGAAATCCAGTTCACATTATTTCTATTAATACCGCACATCTTTTTTATATTATTTTTTATTTTTCTTCCAGCCACCTATGACTCTAACATCTAGTGCTTTCTGTTCTAAAAATCCTAAAATCAAAGTAGCTTTTCCTAGCAGATGTCACAAGTCCAACTTTTAAAGTAGTTCCTGCCCTTGGATGCCAAAAATCAAACTTGTCTCAGTATCTTTTCTGACTACAGACAACTATAGACTCAAATATTATACAGGGAATACACAAAACTAAAAGATGCCTCAGCACAGATCTGGTGACTTGTAAGAATAACCAAGGGAAGTGAATCCCTCAAGACTGTACCACTACTCCTACGGAAGAAGTGCACTTAACAGCCCAAAGATTAATTTAATATTGAAATGAATAAAGTTCATTAATCTGGAATTGACATTATTACATATTTCCAAAACCAACAGTGATAAGGAAAAATACAAAGAGCATTACGAAGTGCTGCTAAATCCAACCCTCTGAACTGAAATGCCAGCTCAGGAGCTCCTTAAGGCACCAGTGACTGGACACCTTATCTGCATTCTGACATTGATGAAGAGATGGAGCTTCCACATTAGTTTTCCTACATCCTTTGCCCTGGCATCCCACTTTTTCTCTGCTGGAAACAAGGTAACGGATTAAAGGGTCCTTGGGTGTTCTACAGGTGTTTTCAAAAGTCATACAGACACCTCTTCCTCCCCACTGCTTAGTCTGTACTTGGTAGATGGGCATTTAAGGGTCACAGCAACAGAATGGGGCCAGGAATTTAGAACTGAGACCCTAAAATCTGCCACATAATTCAGTGTTGTGATTTACTGAACATTCAATAGTTTTGCTGAAGTTAATGAGAATACTTCAATATTTAGATATCTTTACGTGACAAAAATTAAAGAGTCTGACTTTAAGATTCTATTTCTAAAGTTTTGAGATGACAGTTGAGAAAGACTGTGATATAATTTCATCCCCTCTGAAAGCATGTTTTAAGTCAACCACATTATTCTCTGACCAAAGAAAGTTAATTTTGTAGTAATCATTCCAGAGTATCCCCTGTAGACAAATTTTGCAACAAAAAAAGAAAAGAAAATTTCTAGAAATAGCGGTTTGAGTGTCCCTTTTTCTTTTTTCCCCTTCCAACTAATTTCCTTCAAAAAGTCTGAGAATTTAATTTTCCTCCATTAGTTAATAAAATGAAATCTGGAAAATCACAGTGAATTTGACAATTCTTAACTCTACAGGAACTGACACTCTTGTGCATATGGAACAAATCACACATTCATTAACTGTGCTAGGAAATGCATCAATTGCCAGTTCTGTTCATTGCACCACACCTGTAATATCTAGAGTTGCATTACAATGTTGTGTATCCAACTGTAACCAATATTCCAAACTTAATAAACAGCTATATATTACAGGATGATGTAAGAGATCATCAGAATAATAAGAAAGTATGCAAAACACAAAAATGCCCTGCTATAATGAGGAATGACTAAAGGGTTGTCTCTGCTATTACATAATCTAGAAATATCATCTCGAAAGCACTCAGGACTAAACTCTGATACCATTACTTTCTAGAGTATCTTAACACAAAAGACCTGTAATATGACTAAGGTATTAAGGCTGTCCAGCTGGCATTTCATCTCTTGCCTCACAAAATCTAGTTAGGAAAACTCGAGTTGGAAGTAGGTAAAAGTACTTTTAATACTTTTAAGAAATAGATCAGAAAAAAAGGAATTTATTAAATAATAGAGCTTTTGTTTGTATATGTGAAAAGTCTAGCTTCCAAAGTCACAGGCCAATTTTGGAGGAAAATGAGTGTCAGGGAAAAACTGGGAGCTAAGATAGTCTTTCTGTTAAATCACCAAAAAGAAAGCATCCAGCAGTAAAATTCAAAAGTTATTTTAATTCCAAAGTCTATGCTATTTTCTTGAAATGTATTACTGACAACCTTTATAATGAAGAGTGGTGCAAAAACACAGAGTAAAAATGGAACAGTTCTTTACCAATGGATATTAGAAGCAAATATAAATTTCTTGTGATAGATGACAGTATTCTGTCACCACAGCTCTGCAGTGATAAGGCAGCTGTTTGTTTCCCAAGAAAAGGAGACCCTTGCTACATGGATCATTTTCATAGTGACAGTCTTGACAAGTTTGACATTTGCTTCATGAAGTATTCTAAAGCAGCCATCAAGAAAATGCCCCCTCTGGGAGCAGTGGATATCTGACAGTTGTACCTTTTAATGCGCATCGCCATTAATTCTTTCTGTCAAAGCCCACCAAAGCCCTACGGCGCAGCCTCTGCTCAGCTGGGACACTACAGAATGGAGGCTATGAAGGGACTAACCATTACAATATAAGCAAACACGACATCAATTAACTGGAAGCAGATCTCCACCCCACCTCGTTCAGTGGAAAGAGCAAGGCTGGAGCGTTTCCTTACAGCAGTACGCGCTGCCGAGCTCTAGGTGGCAATGCAAGACCAGCAGAACTACTTCTACACTAACGCTCCTCTTTACGAAGCTATCAGCAGCTGCATGTTTATCACGAACTCTTTCCTTTAACTCACACTGCTACAAGAACTTTAAAGTCTTTTTGAAATGTTTGTCAGTGTTCTGTATTTTCTATTTCCTTGTTGCTAATTCTGATTATACAGATAAATGTACCATCGCAAGAGCCCTTACAGTCAAATTTCATTTAACGCTTAGTACAGAAGTGGAATTTCATGCCAGATTTCAAATCTTCCATCTGTTCCTCTCCTTTTTAGGAGGCAACCATTCCACTGAGTGGTCCCTCTGGCTGACTGCCACTACAGTTGGGATCCTCTTCAGGGCAGGTGGTGCTTGAAACCCAACCATTGTTTTATAAGTTCAGCTGGTTCTCCTTGAAGAAAGTAGAGGAAAATGTTTCCTCTTTAGGAATTTTAGTCTCCAAAGGTTCAGGTTTATGAACATTCGACTGCACCTATACATGTTTAGATATCGCAAACCTGTGACATCAACTAAGAAAGAAATGAAAAGCAGCTTTAATGGGATTGTACTGCACCCATATGGGACAAGCTTTCTTAATTCACACTCCAGTGTGAGAGGACACTCTGCTTTTCAAATCTGACATGGTCCTGAAAAAGAGCATTTTTAAGGAAAATTCATCCTTCAGCTATAATAATTTCATCTGTGCATATATAAACACATATATGGAAATCACAATAGCATTTTCTACTTATGTAGCAACATAATAATTATTTTTATGAAGTGTAAATTTAAAACAGAAAGTTCCACTTTATGTATTCTCATAATACTACTACAGAATAATATTTCATAGCCTAGAAAAGCATATTATAATGAAGATAATTTTAAATTTCCATGGTTATACTCTCACCATATTTACACTATACATTTACAAAATTTTAAGAAGCAAATCTTATTCATATTTGTTTTCTTTACACTAGGAAATAAAATGGCTTCTTTCTACAACACAGGAGAACAAAAGGTGCTCAGGCCAACAATAAGGAATTAATAGCTTTATTTCTTAGTATTATTTCATGAAAAAAAATCCAAACCAAGAAGTACAAGTTTAATTTGCAAGTGCTCAATTATTAGGCTATACGATTGGTAGGTATTAAATGACATGAAAGAAATGAAGATTTTTTTTTCATGCTTTAACTGCTTTGTCAAATAAGTTTGTGAAAATATGATCTGCATATAATCTATATATATCTATAGCCCTTTATCAAGAGGTCTGAACATTCTTTGCTTCAGAAATGATTAACAACATTAAATGGAAAAAGTAGGCACAACTGAGTTATAGAAAAATGCATCTGTAAGCTGCTATCAAGACATGCTGCCCAAAGTCAAAGGCAGCTGAAAGACTTTGCTGTAAACATCACTGAAGGACGTTTATAACAGAAAAAGCCAGCACTACCACATGAAAGGAACAAATGTATCTCAAGAACAGAGAAAATATGGACCCTAATGGAAATGTTTTAGGAAAAATGAGCACATTGCATGCTTCTGAACAAAATTAATTATAGCTTTAATGTTTTACATTTCCACCGTAATTCTTTAAATGGTGCATTTATTTCATAGTAATAAACATTCGGTTCATTAAGTAAAGTTCAAAATCTGTGTTACTCACTACATTTAGCAACCTTTGGCCCTCTTCTTCTGTATTTCTTGATTCAGGTTTCCAAAGCATTGAATAAGCAATTGAGGAACACAATTAAATTTCATGACTCTGCATATTTAGGATTCTTATTTCATTGAAGACAAAGGGCAATTAATCTACCATTCTATACTGAATTTCAACTTTAGTGAGCCATGATAGATACTGAAATGAACTTACAGGAAATGCTTAATTAAATTACTGTAAAAAGCATAACTAAAGTTTTTTTCCATCCTTATGGCAAAAGAAAATGCATATTTAATTGGAGAAAGCCTACTGTAGTATTATAAATTTAATAATTTGGGAATTCATGAAAATATTGCTATAATGTGACAATTCGGAAAGCTTTTTTCTTATTTCATCAGAACATTTCACCCAAGGACAGCCATGAAATTCTATTCAGGCTCAAGACATAAGAGTTGGAACTTTCAATGGAGCTAATATGATGACATAGGAGTCTGAACAACAGCAAAGGCCTTTATTTTGTCACTTATTTTCCAAAATGTGACATAAGTAAATGTTGTAGAAATGACTTTATATTTGCTGTAATACTGAACTCCTATATTTAGTCACAATACATGAAGTTGCCAACAAAGCAGATAGAAATGCATGAAGCTGTAGAAGTAGATGAAGGATAGACTGAGAGGAAATAGAATCTGTGCTACTGCTGAAGAAATTAGAGAATAAAAAGACTTTTGCTTAAAAAAAAACCACCAAAATCCCCCGAAATTCCTTTCAGCAGGTCTTCCAAAACACATAATGATATGTAAATTCAGAATCCAACAACTATTCCTAAGCAAACATTTCAATTACTTCAACAACATCAATTAAGTAAAATCCCCAAAAGAGCATTTTAGTCTAGGACCAGATCCATAGTGTCATATTAGCAGTCCCTTCCATCTCTCATGGAAGATCTACTCTTTTCCTACTGTTATCATTCACATAATCTGAATTAACATAAGCATTGCAGACTGACCCATAAACCAAAATCCTTGTTTTCCAAGCTGTATAAACATACTTTTAATTTGACTATATAGAATCATAGAATGATTTTCTTCATCCATTTGGCTATGGACTTGAAACCTAACAAGACAAGAAATCTTTAAAGGTTGGACTTCAGTTGGTTTGATGGCAAAGGAAGTGTTGTATATTTGGTTTTGTATTTTGACTTTATTGCTCTATTTGAAGGATCCTGTTCTGACCCTGTAATGATGCCTGAACAGTCCTGCTTCATACAAGAAATCATATCAGTTGCCTTTGAAGCACCAAGGGTGTATTGGTAATAAACACGTAGTCAATCTGGAATCAAAATTGTAACATTTAATATACCAAGTTTTTAACAGTTTCAGGCTGATCAGCTTCTAAATTAAAAAAAAAAAAAAAAAAGGAAGAAAGAAAAACCCTTATGTATCAGATTTAACAGTAGATCTCTTCAAACTCCATTCCTCTTTGCATTTCCAAGCAAGGATCTAAGCCAAATGTCATTGAATTCAGTGGGTATACTGAGGATGCTTTGGTAATTTGTCATGGTAGCAATGTTGCTTCACTGTAATTTTCTGAAGTCAGAATCCGATTAAATTCTTTCAACTGCAAATAATATGATGTCCAACTATTTAATGTTTCAAATATCATCAAAAGGAACTTTCCAAAAATGTGCCCTGTATAAGCAGCATCTGCCTTCAAACATACTCTGAAATCCTTCCAAAACCTTGTATCTAACAATATTTATACATTTTGTGGGGAAGAAAAAAAATATTAGTTGCCTTTCAGAAGATTAGAATCAAATAAATTGACAGATCTCATCTCGATGCTGGTAGTCACTGCAAACAGGGCTTCTTATATGTTCATTGTGAATTTCTTTCTGATAAATTTGTAAGTCACTGTTTCACTAAACCACATCAAAGTCATCTTTTGGTTTGTCAACAGCTTGCTTCCTGTCTCTGCCTACCCTCCAACAAATCACACATAGCTTTCTTAGAAGAGTGGGAGAAAAAATACTTTGATGTGATTCAATTACTGAAAAGCTATATTCTAAAAGATTCCCAAAGCTAGGGAAATTTGGCTATAACTAATTAGTGTTTTGCATATTTATGCTAGAAGAGCTCATTACAGAGCTTACATTATAAATTGTTGTTTATGTACTTTTCCCTTAACACTCTGAAGTCACTTAATATCATTCATTGAAACTCCTTTTGAAGCTTGCTAAACTCTGTGCCTCAGAAGGCTTTTTGTCTTCCATTACATTATATCACAGTGCTTCCAAGACATAAAACTCTTCACCATAATATTCTGTACCATTAAGGGCCACCACAGCCTGCAAACATGCATACGAGCATCGTTACATTCAGCCCATCTGATTACTGAACTGAGCAGTACCACTGACTGGGGCTACGTACGAGCTACGCTGTAGAACAACGCTTCTGGGGAATGGACACCGAGTTTAAACAGCCCCTAAAGCAAGCATGGCATTTTAATCATGGGTATTTAGGAGGAAGTTGGGGCTATTTTCAGATGGGTATGTTCTCCTGAAATCCTAGTGCTGTCACTCAACTGCCTCTACAGAGTTTCTGTCTGTCACCTTACGACAAGTCAGCTACAGCCCCACGGTGATGTTTGGTACTGACTGCTCTCTGCTCTTGCTCAACAGCTGCTTTTGTATCTGTCAGTGCCACCTAATAACATCAAGCAAAATCTTCCATCTTCATTAATTTTACACAGTTTCAATCTATTTAGTTTTGTTCATTGGCTTTTCTTTTTCTGCATATACAGGAGCTCAAGGAATTGGATATCATGATTCTAAGAATTAACAGCCAGTAAATATTTCATTATTTTCTGTTTAGTGATGATTTAAGATAAACTGATCATGTTTCCTTCACTCACAAAACTGAACAGGTAATATATAAAAAAAGGTTATGTAGAAAATCAGGGTCATGTTCTTCTTTGGCAAATACCACCTAATATTCAAGACAACCCATTGTGCTGCTTCCTGTCCTCTACATGTAACTTAGACAACCAACACATCAGGAACCTCAGAAGCCTACAGCACTCCCATTTAAATCAGCATTTAAATTTAGGAAAAAAAGATAACTTTACTACTACTTCTGCCAATGTAATTTTCGAATACAATTATTAACAATATATAAGACTGTGAAGAAAATACAGCAAACTCCATCTATTTTGGCAGATCAAGGATCTTACTTTTCCTGCATTAATTGATGTTTCTCTTTCTCTGTCAGTGCTTTTCTTTATGTCAGCGAAAGTTATTAGCATTATTTAATTGTTACTTGAATTGCACTTAGGTATTTTCAATTCATTTGCACTCAAGGGAACCTTTCAGGAGTTAAGTTCTCAAAAGACCAAATAATGAAAAAATTTGTTAGCTGTTGCTTCCCCTGTCCACTGAAAAGTCCACCAAATAGTGCTTTTTAAGATGTAGAAGGCCTCTAGGTCCTTTGAAGATTTGCTGTTCAAAGTGATAAATGATAATACATAGATATAGTATTTATTTATCTATTATATTAATAAATAATCCAAATCTGGCCAAAGTCATATCATGCCACATGCTGTATAAACACATCCAGGGAGTTTGATTATGTAGAGTCTAAAATCAGTTATGAAAAAAAAAATAAAGAAGAGAACAAGAAGAAATAAAACTTAGAGAAGCTGAGTGGGTCAGGACAATGGCCGTGTACATTAATCATATTTTGGTTCCAAGTATGGCTAATACATGAAGAATGATTAAAAAGTGGCTATCATCAAAATGTAGCCATTAAATGTAAAAATGTAGCCAATAAAACTATTTAAAATAGATTTTTTTTTTTCAAATAAAACAAAAAATCTGATTGTACAGGACAAACACAAAAAATCAGACAGTTGTTGCAGATATTTTATCAAAACAATACTGAGGCTTGAGTCAGTCTGTAGATGTGTCCTTCTGCAGGGGAAAATGAGTTGAGGTCAAGGGGACAACTCCCTGTGTAAGAAAAGCTGAGGAAACCTCTGAATTTCTGGAACATGTTATTGAAGAAGAGGAGGAAATGGAGAATTGGTACTTAACAGGTTTTCTAATCTAAAGGAGGATCACTAAAAGAAACCAGCATAAAGCTAATGCATGTGTCGACAGTAAAGCAAGGTCTGAGACTCAGATGAGGAATTTCTCAGCTAAAATCTCTGACATTTGTACCCCTACTGTAATACTTACTCGGCCTGGAGGGTGTGGAAATTGAACTCACTGCTACGTTAAAGAATTTATCCGTAAAATTTGAATAACAATACTTTCAATGTCAGGATGGAGCTCTATGCATGAAAATATTTATGTAAGTGCTAAGAGCTGTCATTGTTATTGCATTCAGAAAGTACAAAAGACTTTAAAAGCATTAAGTTTTCTAGCACAGAACATCACCCATTCTTTCTGAAGCCAGAAAAGAAGACATAAAATGAGTGTAGTTATCGCAAGAAATTGTCTGGTTTTAAGTTTTGATGCTTATTTTCTGTCTCTAGAAAAATTAAACAACCATTAATAGCAGGAATTTTATGATTCATGACATTGTATAATAGGTAGCAACTTATAAAATACATGAAAAACAGTTTTACTTCATATAAACTTGCTTTTTGTCAGGAAATTATTTAATTGGAAAGATACTTTGAGAGCAATCAGAAAGCAATGCATAAAAAAGGTGTCTTGTTTGGAATGATGAATAGAGAACAAAGTCAATTTTTAAAACATAATGTATTAAGGAAGTAACTACCAAGTCAGTGCTAGTACAGCCTCATCAGCCAGAGGGATCAAATGAGATTGGTGTGTCTATTCTTTTTTCTCAGAAAGAGAAGCACCTGCTCTCCAAGGAAGACCACATCCTAGTGAAATTTAAGTGGCAGTCCATTTTCTCTCTGTGAAAACTGCGGCAGTCACCTGGAGTTAGGTAAGTTTTCTTACATGAAAGTACTTCCACTCTTACGCCATCTTGCATCATTTGAATATAATTGTTAAGACTGTGATCAAGAATTACATCTTTGGGTGTAGAAACTCTTGGATATTTATCTTCTGATTTTGGATTTTTAAAAAATATTTATGTCCTGTCTTGTGCCTAGAATTCAAATTTTACTGTCCACTCAATGGACAGTGGAAGTGTCACACACAATTAAAAAAAAAAAAAAAAGTGTCACACACAATATTCCTTTCATCCACGAACAGCAATCATTCATTTGTCCGAGCAAAATCAGATTTTCAGATATGGTGAGCATTGTCTCTACATATAGCCATTTTTTTCTCTTGAAAATCTTTATTTAATTGAGAAAAAGAAAAAAGGTAGAATCTCCTTTCATATATTTAAAAGTTTAATTACAGGAGGATGGCTAGTGATACTGCCCAACATGATAAAATACTTTCTCTGAACAGAACTGTCACTAATACAGTATTTAAATTTACAAAGTGATTTCCACATGAATGAGATTGTTCCAGGCTGAAAACAACATTTTTAATACCATAAACAAACAAGAGATAAATGCACAAAATGAACAGTTTAACAGGGGTTTATGTACCCCTTGTGCATTGTATTTGGAAATGAAGTCCTTAAACTCAGAGGCAGAGGATTCTCTGTGGATTAGAAGAGACACATGCGGTCCTTTCAGCAGCATCCTTTTATACAAAATTTGGCACTAACACCCTGTTTGCTTCAGCAAATGACTTCACGCTTTGTCCTTTTAATCCAATTTCCACCATAATATAGACTGAAGTGTTGTGAAAATACTGAAAGAGGATGCCTGGAAATTTATTGCATTAGAAATCTAATCCAGGTGGTAATCCAATCCCACACAGCAGATTTCTCATTAACTGAGATGTTCAACCCGCAGATGGCTTTATACAAACCAGCATTCTGCACTATCTATGACTGGAAATAATTCTCACACATCAAGACATGACTCAACAAGGCAGGTAAGAGGCTAAGTCTGACAAGAAGAGGAACGGTCACTCTACTGAAAGATACAATAATTGATTGTAACACCCATTCCAAGTTGAATAGCTCCGATTTGTAGGTTATTACAGCATTAGGTACTTTGCTAGTGCAGCCCACGAGAGTATAAGCCTGCCTATTCAGCAAGAGCTTTGTCATTAGGTGCTGTCTCCTCTTGGGTAAAAGCACAAGTACCTTAAACCGCCTCCCCACAGAAGACAGGAGCCCATTCAGAAAAACCTTATTCATATCTCACCATAACAGAAAACAATAATGTCCTAGTCAACTAACATTGCTACTTTTGTCTTTTATTTCTTGAACTGATTCTTTCCTGGAAAGGACAGACACTTGCAAATGCCAGCAGCTTGCCATGTGTGTGTCCTGGTCAGAAAAGCAGCATCCCCGTGTTCTTCTTGTAG
Organism: Rhipidura dahli; assembly: GCA_013399225.1. Lineage (NCBI taxonomy): Eukaryota > Metazoa > Chordata > Aves > Passeriformes > Rhipiduridae > Rhipidura > Rhipidura dahli. The sequence continues at coordinate 155,610 of VXAC01001791.1, forward strand.
AAGCCACGGGTCCATTCGTGTCCCAAAGGCAACACAAGGCTGCTGCTCATTGCTTGTGAATATGAGGTCAGACTTTCTGTCAGCACAATGAGATTTACCAAGGATTTAAATAAAAAACCACAAATCCAACAGTCTTTAAGAAACTTAAACATGATGAAAGCATACCACTAAGATATTCCCATCACAACATGCAGTGCCACACACTTTTTTCTCCTAGCCAAACAACTATCTATTCACAGAGGTGTTTGTCTTTAACCTGTCTTGAGCAGAAGAAGGAGAAAGAAAATGGTGTATACCCATATCAAAAATTTCTACCATTTGTAGAAGCAAACCTTTTCTTAATGTAGTTTCTTTCAAATTTGTCAGTTTTACACTCATCTTCACAGAAAGGTAAATTTATTCCTTAATAATTTTTGTAATTCTTCACAAAGTATAAGGTGTTATTTATAAAGGAGATTTCAAAGTTAGGCTGGTAGAAGTAAAAAAAAAATGTGCAGGAAGGAGGAAGAATACCCAAACCCCCAGAAAATACATTTCCCAGCAATATCCTTTCCAGCATGATTTGAACTGCATTTTTCCAGTGCACTGGGTCAATAAGCCAGCCTTCCTGCTTAATGAAAAGGATTTGCATTCCTGGCCTATGTAAAAATACAGGCTGTATCTATGATTCTCTTTTCCCTGTTTCTCTGACTGACTGACGTGACAGCTAAGATTTTTATTTTGAATAGTTCAATAAATGCAACGCACCCTTCCCTACTCCTTGGATAAAGTCCTCAACATATTTGTTTTCATTTTCAAGGTCTTGCCCACTGATACAGAGAATAAAAGGGAATTTTCTCTGTGCTCAATTGGTTGTTTTATTTTGACGTGATAACTAGACAAAAGCTGATGAAAACAGCATGTCTCAAAGTTGCTCCACTTTCCTCCCACAAACTGCTTTCTTAACATGTGTAGAACTTCATACTTAAATGCATTTTTCAACACTTTCAGGCTTGCTTCCTTCTAGCTTTCACAGCCTACTTCACAGAATTCTCATATTTTACCCAGGAAAGTTCCTGGAAATCCTTAGGATGATGCTTAAAATCTTCTTAGTATAATTTCCTTTGGATACAAGCTCTTCTTTCTTTCTTTGTTGCTGTTTTCCATCTACTTCCTTAAAAGAACGTATCTTTGGAAGAAGGATAAGGTAGACATAACAGCTTACCACTTACAGATATGTTCAAGGTAGGTGAACTGAGTAGATTTCCCTACAAAGGAAATTTGCGGCAGTTGTTTTGCTTTTTTAAAATTCTGAGTCATAATTTTTCCTCTAGTCTTACATTTAAGAGTATTAAAGTGAAGAAAGTAAAACAGGCACAAGTCTCTCCCTCTCTCTAAAGAACTAAAGTATATTCTGGGACTATGTTCCAACCAGACAACCACCACCTATGTGGACACAGTGACATATTTTTGTTATCGCTTTAATAGGCCATATTTTAAAATATTTTAGAACTCCCATCACATGAATGTTTCATCACTCAGAAGAATATTTAGATTCCATAGGAATGAGGCCTTTAGCCATGTGATGTGCCATGAGATACGTAGTGAAGGGATTTCCATGAGATGTGTCACACTCAAACCCTCTGATCTCCAAGGACTAGCTGGAAAGCAAGGGTGTTTATTTTCTTATGAATTTCTATACTGTTAATGTAACAGAATCTAACAGTGATAACAGCAGCTTTTGTCTCAAGTGTTAGAGATTTTCTGAGGAATACAGCAGCTTGTGATCATTTTCATATCAACTGAGATAATTTTCTTAACCAACTTCTATACATAAAATCATCCTGCTTTCACCATGCCAGATGCATGTGCCCCACTAATTCAAAAATATTAAATGCATACTTGATTTTCATTTCCTTAGGGCATATGATTTCATAACCCACGGCAAGAAAGGATGAGAAGAGTCAATTAACAACAGAATGCCTGTCCAAACAAACAAAAGGCCAGACCTCTTCAAAAGCTTGGCTTGTGCTTTCTACATTAATGTTTATGAACCAATGATCTATCAAGCTCTTCAAAATCAAGCAGTAGATACTCTGCACTAAACATTTTTTTTCATACTCTGAGAGGCACTGTCAAGGATATGCTGCTTAAGAAACTTTCACTTCAGAAAGCCCTAGGTGTATCTCTCCTGAACGTGTCACTGAAATACCATTTTCAAGTGCAAGACTGGCTGACTTGCTGAAATTTCTAAGCCACGTACTTACAGCAAACTGGAATGCTATCATGAAAAGACCAATATGACCTCACTTCTGACAAGTGACAGCCTTCCTTAATGAAGTTATTTGGTGCTAGAAGATGTGAGCTCCTCTAAAAACATTCTGAAGATATGAATTCTCATGCTGGAATTCAGAAGCTGCCACCAGTCAATCAAAGGCTAACATATATGATTCTGGAGTTCGCTCGCCTCAGAAGGATTGATGTATGTTTGAAAAATATGAGGTACTAGCAGTCAGCGTGCCTGTTCCATCTGCCATGAAGACATCACACTTGTTCTACAAAGTAGACAGACTCCTGTGGTTCTGGAGGGAATGAAGACAACCGAGGACTTCTCAAAACACTTTAATTTCAAAGCACAAAAAGATGACTTGTAATGAAATCAGTTCATCTGATGTCTGAAGATACTGAGTTTACCACAGTGAGAAAAGCCTCTGCTATGTGCAGCTATACAAATTGGTCGCCTAATGCAGTTTTTGTCTGATGAACTTGTCCCACACTATTTTGAACCAGTATTTTGAAAAATGCACTGTGAATGCAAATTTGCCAGCATGGATCTTCACAGCCAAAAGCCAAATGGATGTGCTGGCCTAAATAAGTGCCTGATTTCCTAAAGGTTTGATCCCATGCTTTGACACAGACATACCCTCATACAGCATCTCCTTTATTCTGAACCAGTTAAAGCAGGTTCTTATCCTGTATGTAGGCAGCTGTTAGGATTGAAGTACTGTGTTATTCTGAGCCCTCTGACATGGCTGACCACAGTTCAGTGTACATAAAAAGCATAATGTTAAAAAAACTTCCTAAGACCTGAAGAAAGCATAACCAAAGGTAATCAATTCATTTCTCTGCAGTAGGACACAGAACTACTGTTAATTTCGATGATTGTGACTCAAATTATTTATTCCTTTGTTGAGCTCTGAAAATTAGGAAATTTGCTTGCACAAGATGCATTTGATGGACAGTAGAAGGAATGCCTAGAACATAACTTTTCATCCTTATGTTCCACATTGATTTTAGGATGCAACAATGCAAAAATTCCCTAATACATATGCTAAAAACATACTGGCAAGAACAGTTGGCAAGCTGTTCTACAGAGTGCCCATCCAAGAGTAAATTTCACTCTGTTTGCAAATAATCACAAAAGGTAAAGATTCAGAGTCTGTAGGAACTGGAAATATTTACAGAAAGAATTAAAATTGAAACTGCAAGTTTCTTTCAAGCTACTGATCATACAGCATTAAACAAGCTTTATTGCCTTATCATAGCAATTAATTTTTGTTTCACATTAATGACATTCTTATCATGCCTGAGATGCTAATGCAATTTGGCAACAGCAAATACCGTAAGATCACTTAGCTTATCCACGTCACATGTGGGGACAAATTCATAGCTTTACATTAATGACATTCTAAACATACTAACTGCTTCCAAAATGGATTGCTTGGGTGATTTTGTCATAGAAAGATTCATTCTCACATTGTCCTTTAATATCTGATTTTTAGAGAAAACAATTATCACATTTCTAGGCAGCAGTTCTAAATCAAAACACTGGGTATACCCCATAAAATTATATTTTGATGCTTCTTATTAAATACATGACCTTACTAAATCTCCCAGCTTATGTCATCAATGTGATGTGATACTAATGAGTGCTTAAAGTTAAATTTATTGCTGGAAGAAAACACTTGGAGTTCAAAGTAAAATTCTCACATACATCAGAAACAGTAAGGATTCGTTTCAGCTTTCTGCTTATTTGCAAATAGCTATGATGGATGCCTTGGGTCTCTTGTGATGGGATTGGCTCCAAAAAAAGCAGCGTCTCTTCTGACCAGGTACCTCAGAGAACACCTCTCTCAGAGGACTGCAAAGCTGCAGCTGGAATTAGGGAGGTGGTAGCCATAAATGTGGGAGCTGCTGCTGCAGGGCTTGGGAAAGGAGAATTTACAAAGAAAGCACAAAACTTAACCATTCACCCTTCAATAGATTGGAGAAACATGAGATATGAGACTTTAAAGTACTACAAATCAAATGGTTTTAAAATAGTAGCAAAGGGACAGCTGCGAATTCTTCAAAACAGATGCAGGGTTTCATCACCTACAACTTTCCTCTTCTGTTATCACTTCCTTACAAACAGTACCAACACTTCCCTGCATTTTCTCGTTAGAGAAGCTTGAGGCAGAGCTGAAAATGTGTTGAAGTCCCATAGTATTTATATGAACTGTAGTATTTGTGTATAAAATGCTTCATTACAAGTGTATTTTGGATTATAATTATAATCTTATTAACCCAATTACTTTGCTATGGATATACTGAAACATAATTATATACTGTGATATGTACCTCTCCACTATTACATTTACTGCTAAGGCTTATTTTAACTAAATTAAGAATTCATTCAGATACACTCAGTATACATATAAATTGTATTTTTTCCCCAGACTACACTATAATTGTACAAAACAGTAAAGTGCTAGATATATCTTAAGCTTTCAGTAAGAATAAAATGGGTACCTTTAAATTGACACTAAACGTGTATCATAGTTTTCTAATGTCTTCTAAACAAAATATTTGCAGGATTAGTAGGAAGTTTACTGCAAGCTTGTTTTAACTTTGACTTGACCTTCACTTTTTTTTAAAAAAACAAGGTTTTTGTATTCATACATATAATCCTGTTGAAGATGGGGTTAAACTTGTCCAAAGCATTTTAATAAAATACTGAAGACCTCCTTTAATTTATGGCATATATATTTTCAAGAAGGAAAATGCTGATATTATCTTGGTTATAAGCTCACTGCTGAAATGATTTAGATATTCTTTTCCTTTCACACAGTATCTATATAAAGCTTTTCTTTGCATGCAATGAATTATAGTTGACACTTCAAACCTATTCTATCAGTATCTTCTAGTTCAGAAAAATGAGAAAACATAAATATTTATTCAATGTATACAGAAAAGACACAGGACTCTGATAAAAATGATCCATTATGGAGTGATGAATAATTGTTACATGTGTCACACTTAGAACAGTAAAGGGCAAAAAAATTTGCCACTTTTTAATATGAGGATTTGAGGTTATTGTGCAAATAAAAATGCAGTCATTTCATCATAGTGAGCTGATAAGTGTTTTGGCCCAGTGATTTTTGATGACATTCACTTCATGACTCTATGGATGATGAAGCTGCTTGATACAGATCCTTGGTCTGATTTGACAAAGTCTATTAATGACGTGCTTTAACAGTGGAAAAGTATTTATGCAAACAAACTTTCATTTTCCTGGTTGCTATGTGCAATACCTCTCTAGCTTAAGTTTACCAGCTAATAAAACTAGGAATTCACTTGCTCCATTCTGTGATCTGTTCACTGTCTTTAATCTTGTTTCTACTACTAACTTAAGTTTCTACACTATGTAGAGAAGTAGAGGCTATTATAACCTGCTTAACAATAAACACTGTAGGAAAAGAATGTGAAATTTCCAAATATTTAAAACAATATTATCAGACTTCTCATCAGTCTGTCCTTTAAAGAAAAAGGATTATTCCTATTAAGTGCACACTCTAGCCAAAATGCAGTAAAAAGAACTAATACAATGTTTGTTTTTTTTTAACTCACAATGTCTGGTTTATACTAGAAATGAAAGCTCTTTGAGGTAATTATCTTCCTTCTTTTTTTTTTTTTTTGATTCAGTGCTTTTAACCATATAGTCCTGACTGCAAGACGGAAATGCATTCATGATACAAATTACGGAGCTAAAAACAAATACCCAAAATTATAAGTTCTTGGGGTAAGATTGCCACAAGAAAAGCATACTATTTAATTGCACAGAATTATTCGCTAATTTGTGTTATGGGAGCTTCAGAGACTGTAATGTAGAGACCTTGTATTTATTAAGGTCAGTACATATTGGTTTAAATGAAAATAAAGTAGTATTAATTCAGTAAATAAAAAATAAGAAAGTTATAAAGTTATAATACTCTGGAAAATTGGCTAAGACATTTTCTTAAAGTGCTATGTTTGTATTTAACAGTGAACTAGAAATCACAATTCATAGATGTTAACTTAGCTGAAAAAAAAATCCAACCTGGAACCACAGCAAATCTGCAATACTGCATCTGAAAAGTTTTAATTTTTGGCACTATTTCTTGGCTTCATCACTACAAACGGGCATAGGCAGGTTGTGAAATAAAGAAATAAGGAGCTACAATGGATAGCAGCAAATATTTCTCTAGTCCAGTTTCTTGCCATGTAAAATGGCCACAGACACCCAGAGAAGACTGCAAGCTGAAAGCAAGAACAAATCAAATTTACCCATATTAGTTTCCCAAATTATATATTATGAAATACAATTACTTTAGATATAAAGAAATTCCACCTGAAACACTTAGTATCATATAGAGAATTTAGAAAACATAGGCTTTAGAAATAGTATTTTCAAGAACGCTCCAAGCTCTTCCACCTTTTGATCTTAGATAAAATAAATGTTGATTTTAAATTTTCTTTGTGTTTTTGGTGCTTCTGCATGAGATCTTGAGGCAGGGATGGAGGGATCAAATGTATTTCACTCCATAGCATAAGAGAGATCTTGCAGAGTCATGCCTGTGGTGAAGAAGGAAGTTTCTTCCACTTCATCTTTTCTACAGGAGCAGGAATTAGATTTATTTCTTTGGTAAGGTTTTACTTTGCTTCCTCTTTTTGAATAACTTGGTGCCTCTGCAGACACTAAAAGCTTTCTTGAGTAACACCATGACTTCAAAATTGGGTTACTTTTACTGTGCTGCTTATCAGGCTACAATATGAAAAATGGTGACTCTAGGATTATCTACACACTGAATAAAACCATAATTTTTGCCTCAATCCCCATTTCAGATATCACCCTTGAAACTACAAAGACACTGTTAAAACAAGCAATATTTTGCAAAAATTTTGCACAGCATGCACACATGAACACAAATCATATTCTGTGGGTGAATCCATTTTTAAATGCTGACTTACTGAGATTTTTTTCCCAGAGCTAAATATATAAATACTGTCAGAAAATGAGAATAAAAATAAGTATTTAAAATGCATTAAAGATCTCTGCTCCTTTCCTCATGTTCTTTTTCTTCATGCACTGAGGAATTTGCCTTCCATTTTGAGTACTATATATCCCAGATTTAGAGATATATTAGAACAAATATGCCTTTATTTTGACTAATTTTTTACCCTTCTGTAATGGGTATTTTCTAAAGGCCTGTCTTTATCCTCCTAAATTCTGGACATTTATTTTCTTAATACCCATATGACCCTATGTGACCAACACTGGATTCACTGAGTTTAGCTATAGCGAGTGCCTATAGGTAGTAGACAAAAAGTCTACTGAAAACTTGGGGGAAACGGTAGTCAAGTACAATTAAAGGACTGGAAAACATACAGGGAATGATTCTATTGTCAGTTGTTGTCCTAGGTTACAATAGATGTATTTCAGTATTCTATTGCCACCAGCTGTGGGCCATTAGCTGTTATCACCTGCTAATGACCCACCCCAGATAACAGACAATGGGCCATCAAGAAACCACCACATGACTCATGGACTTATCTCATCCTATCGTGAGATGCTCCACCCAGGAGGGAGGAGCCGGGCATTCCCACCTGGATATAACCTGCCCTTAGAACTGCCTAACCTCAGCCCTGTCTGCTGGGTGACCAGAGGACAAGAGCCACCACGGACCTTCAGCTGGAGACCAGACCTTCCATCGGATCATTGCTTCAACTGGATCACTTCATTTGGACTGCTCAAACCACCCTAATAGGGTATCAGGGTGTATCTGACTTTGTCAGTGCTTTTTCCCTATATTATTTCACTTATTTCTAATTTTTTCAATTAATTTTAATCCTGACTTGTGATCTCCCACTGGTTTGTTTTCAAACCAATACAGTTACAGTTACAGATTTAAGTCAACTTTCTCCACTGGCAGCTCATTTTGGAATTTAGACTGTAAGTCTCCCCAGTATTAGAAGCTACTACTTGAATTTTTTTCTGCTTTCAGATAGAATTCTCAGGTTAGAATCCTAGATTTGAACTCAGATTCATGGAATTATGGAATCATTGAAGTGGAAAAAAATCTCTAAGATCACCAAGCCTACCCTACCTAAGATCACCATTACCCTACCAATGCCAAGTTCACCAGCAAACCATGTCCCTAAGTGCACAACCTACAAGTCTTCGAAGTATCTCCAGGAATGGTGACTCGATTATTTCCCTGAGGACCCTGTTGCAGTGTTGGACAACCGCAATGTTGGACAACCCTTTCCCTCAATAATTTTTCCTAATATCTTACCTAAACTTTCCCTGGCACAATTTGAGGCCACTTCTGGTCCTGTCACTTCTTATCTGGGAGAAGAGACCAACCCCCACCTTAGTGCAGCCTCCTTTCAGGCAGTTGTAGAGAGTGTTTAAGTCCCCCCTGAGCTTCTTTTCCTTCAGGCTGAACACCCCCAACTCCTTCAGCTGCTCCTGACAATATTTGTGCTCCAGACCCTTCCAACTCTGTTGCCTTCTCTGGACCCACTTCAGCATCTCAGTGTATTTCTTATAATGAAAAGCCCAAAACTGGATACAGGATTCAAGCTGTGGCCTCACCAGTGTCAAGTACAGGGGAATGGTCACTGCTCTGGTCCTGCTGGCCACAGTAACTCAGCTACAATCCAGGATGTCACTGGCCTTCTTGACCACCTGGGCACTCAGTTGGCTCACAGTCAGCTGCTGTCACCAGCACCCTGAGACTTTCTTGCTGGGCAGCTTTCCAGCCTCTCTGCACCCAGCCTGTGTCATTGCATTGGGGTCTTGTGACCAAGAGCAGGACACACATGGTTTCCTGAACCTTGATGAATCCAAATGAACACTCGTAGCTTTCCAACAAGCAAAGTGTGGATATGCCTCTGTCCGCTAATAGTCTGAAAAGATTTCTCCTGATAAAGATCACAAAAAAACTTCACAAGGGTGAAAGCAGACACACACCACTTTGTGTGAATTCCAGTGCTTGTGGTTCTTGATACCAAAGAGGAGTCTAAATTTTGTGTAACTAATCACCTTAAAAGCAAAAATTGATCCTAATTTTCAGAAAGAAGCAGGTTTTTCATAAATTACAACATTAGCTCTTAATTTTAGTCAATCTCCTGAATGACCCAAATATGAAAAGCCTACTTATGTGGGATAAACTGAGAATATGGCTGTAAAATGGGAAAAAAGTGCTCCTTTTGAACAGATAAACACAGAAAAACTGGCTAATACATTACATCCAGAAACACCAGTGAGTATTTTGAAGATTATTTTAATTTATTTTTTCTAGATCACCCAAATGACAATGCAGTCTCAGTGTCAGCCCTGGATCATTTAACTGCATCCTGACACTGAAGAGGGAGGTCATGGTGCACAACTTTGCATGTCCTTCACCCCCATGGATCTCACTCCATGGTCTGCCACTCCATGGCTCGCTTATCTGCTGGTCCAACACAGACTGCCCTTTCAGCAGCACTGTGGGCTTGGTCTGGCAGCCACTGAATTGCGGAGCATCTCCAGAGCCCATCTCAGCCTAGGTTAAAGCCTCCTCCAGGTGCCCTGGGAAGTCCTCTGCGAGTATCTTCCTTGGTAAACACTGGGAGAATCTCCGGAGTTTTAGGCCAATAGTTTTAGCCAGTTAAGTCGTGCAGTAGGCATATCTCCACCTCTATTGTGCATATGCAGAATTACAGAATAATACAAAACAGTCATTATGAGAGGACACAAAAGCGTCTTAATTGACAGGAGGTGTGTGCTAATTGCCTATGATGATTCTAACCAATTTAAACAAAAACCTTACCAGAGTAGATTCACCTACACCCTAGGACTAGATAATGGAAAAACAGCTTTCCAAAGACACCACTCCTCATCAGTCTAAATCTCTCTGAATTTAACTATATTTTCAGGAATACTTCCTGTTTCTAAATAAAACAAAGAACATAGCAAAGACAGCATGGAATATGTCATTCTAGGTATTCCAGGTCATCTAGAGATTGTGAGAGACTAGGATAGCTATGTAGTCACACTTAAAAATTTATTATAGGAAAACTGTTCACTTAAGAAGGATTTAGCAGGTCAGTGAGGGGTATTAAAGATAAGGGTGTGTGTTTACCTACTTGATAATCTTTAGAAAATACATGGTTGAAGTTAATATATATTTAGTGTTAAAACACTGTTAATTCAGGTAGATTAACGCCACAAAAATACACATTAATAGCAAAAAGAGCTATTCTAACAAATAACAAATCACTGATCTTACTGCACTGAAATATGTAGGCAATATGAACCCTTCAGTGTCTAAATATTCTCTTTAACAGTGAGAGAAATGTAAAGTAACAATGCTTAGGCAAAGCAGCATTGGGACACTATTGGGATTGCACTGCAGTTTAGAGATAACCCTGAAGGGGCTGGGTAGGGAAAATCTATATAACCTACGTTATTAATGACTACTGACTGACCTCTGCTTATCTTCATTGCCTTAAGGATGACATTGGAATCTTTAACTCTGTTTGAGCTTCATTATCTCAAATCTAGCCTGTAATAACTTAAAAGGGTTCTGATGATATTTGCAACCTGTCATATTAAAATAGGAAATTTCTGTTATTATATATCATCTACAAAAAGGATCATTGCTTTGTTCATGTACTGCAGTGTGAAGCCTAATATTTACACTGCATGCAATGACCACAGAATGTATTAGCTTAATTTTTCACCTAAATATTACAGGTAAGAGAGAAGACAACAAATCCCTCAGGAAAGAAACAAATAATAGAACATTCAGAGTGTGCACATAATATAATGAGGAAAGAAGCTACATTTAGTTTCCTCCAGGAAAGAACTTCCACTCTGTATCACATGTGCCACACAGGAAATGACAACAGTAGCTTACATGAAACTGCACCATGCCACATCATGGATATCTCAAAGGAGCATAGTCAAAGCTGACCAGATAGTGCACTGAGGGGTACTTCAGGTACACTGAAGCTCACTGACAGCAGTACAACCGTCAAAATCCTCAGCAGGTGGAAACATCTCTAAACTTGAACTTCTTGCTATTTTCCCACCTAAAACTTGCCTAATTCTAATTTTCTGATAAATTTTCCACTCTCTTCCTCTATCAAAATAAAAAAAAAAAAAAAAAAAGATTCAAAGCACATCATTGAAGCTGTAAACAGAGCTGTTCTTTCCTCTTAGAATATAACAAGTTGTTTAATGCTCCATAACATTTTAAAGGGGATAACTATAACAACATGCTCATTTCAAATTGAATTTACAAAAATTATTTTTTTTTTAGGCAAGGTGTTAAAGAAAAATGTGTCTTAAAAAATTACTAGCTGTAATTTAACTGCTTTTTTCTATCCTATCCATTTAAAAAATTGTTTCAGATTTTTTTTCTAAATAAAAAAGAATCAAGTATCATTTGAGGAAAGACTTTGTTCTCTTTGGAGGAATACAATTCCAGCTTATCTATCTTCAGAATATGAATATAAATTTGTACACAAGTCATCCTAAATGCCACTGCCTTCCTGCTTTCAATGCTGCTGTTTTTCCAGAGAATACATCTACAGATCAATGACCCTTTCATGTGATCTGGAAATGCCAAAGAATAATACCTCAGGGAAAATACTGTTTTCACTTGAGTTAAAATATTAATTTTTACAATAGTAAGAATGCAGAAATCCTAAAATCTTTGAGAATGCTATCCAGAAAATTTACAGACCTGGCAAATAAAAAAAAAAAAAAA
>VXAC01001791.1:167669-212600 GCA_013399225.1 Rhipidura dahli
AAAAAAAAAAAAAAAGAAGTAATAGAGACCTAATAATTGCTCACAGAAAGTAATTCCGAACAAAAGCCATGGTAATATTAATGAATCTCACAGGTTAATAAACTGCTCATTTGGCAGCATTCACTGTAGCACATTCTTGCATGTTTGGCCATTTTTTTTTCTTACTGTTTATTAATTGCAGCTACTTGGAATTGATGATCTCCAGGGTACTTATCAGTGCTTATCAAGACTGATGAATGCATCCCAGATGTTGGAGTCATGTGGAGGGTCTATCCATGCACAGGATCTGTGCTGAAACTCTGAATGTTTTCCTGGAGTGAACTTGCAGGTTCTCCTGACAACAGAAATGCAGCTGACAGAGTAAATGCCAGGAGTGTCTCTCCTTTCCCCTCTATCACTGCATGAGGAAGACATTCTTATGCTGATGTGTGAGTAGGTACACATGATGGGATATTGCTCGCTGCCCTGTGGGGTCTTTCAATCTTTTCTTCTACCCAAAAGGAGAGTATGGCATCAGATTATAACACTTAATGAACTTTGATGGTGTGCTTTTCTCTGCAGTCCACGTGTAGACAGGATTTCTGAATTCAATAATTTGGGTATTGAGGGGAAAAAACCTCACAACAGTTATTTTCCTAATTTTTAGCATGCTTTTAAAATTTCTTTTAGAAATATGAATGAATATCAGGCAATAAAGGAGAAAACTGCAGAGATTTTAATTGTCTCTGCTTTGGCTATTACACAATAGATATTTTTGTCATCTATATTTAAAGTATCTTTGTGAAATCCTTTAAAATATGATTTTAAACCAATGAATGCCACTTTCTATTTGCCTTTAATTTCCTCTCAATAGTAAGTTCATCAGAGTGTAACAATTAACTAACTTAATTAAGCTAACTTAATTATGTTCTTTCATAGGTCAATATGTAGAGCTACTCAGATTAATAGCAGAGCTTGTAAAGTTAATCTTCTTGTATAATGCAAATGATGCCCAGTCATGTATTAAATACCTTCCTGAATAACAGATGATATAGGACTGAATGTACTTTAAAGAAGGGCAGAGACTGTGAAAAGGTTAAATAAAGAAAAATGTCTTGGATTTGTGGAAATTTTGAACAGATCTAATTCATTTTTTAAATTAATAATGTTCTTCTAAGAGGAACTCTCATTTCATAAGGCCATTTACAGCTTAAATATACATAAATAAATTTTGACTTCAAAAGCAGAACTGCATGACAGCATTTTCCAGCCATCTTGTGACCTTTATATTTAGTTATTAAGAAGATTACATAAAACAGTCATGTGAAGAGATTAGAGGGAAAATGTGAATTCCAAACTCCAGAGCATTTACATGCTTAACTGTATTTCCCAGTTTATTTTACAGAGGAACCACTTCAGTAGTCAAAGGTATTATGTTCCCTTTCTCAGTTCATTATTAATTCACTTTTAACACAGTTAGAGTCTAAGGCTCTTTAGGCATGTGGCTTACCGCTTTTGTTCTGGAATATTAGTGGGAACTGCAGCAATAATAATAATTATTTGTAGAAGCATGAAAAGTAAAATCAAACAAATCTCTTGAGTGCCAAATAATCGTAATAGGTTACCCAACTCCCTTGTTTTGATAAATGAGTCTGATGGCTGGAAGACACACTCTGACAAGAAGAGTTGGATTATGGGCCAAATCACCCACAAGTAATTCCAAACGGAACCAAATATCAGTCTTTTCTACAATGAATCTGACTTAGGTCCAGAAAATACTCGAAATGCATTCCAATTCCAGATCTGTAACCTGCTTCAACTCTTCCACTATCATTGAGAGAAAACAAAGTGGAGGAGTGCAATAACCACTATGCAATAAACACATTAGAGAATGTTTATTGTAGAGGAGTGTAAAGGAAAAGACCCCAGAAGTATGAAAACCACCACTGCTCAGAAGTTTTAAAACCAGAAAAAAAGTACTAATAAATGCACTAGAGAGATCCATTCTGTGTCTGCCAGGACAGGGATGACAGAGATGATTCAGTATGTTTTCTTCTCTTTGTTAAAGTATGTCATTTAGTGTTTGTGGTGGTTTATTGTGGTGTCTTGACTGTTTGCAGATCTCAGTGTAGCAGCAGGTTCAGAGCACAAGTTAACCTCTGTTCCAAAATCACAATCCAGTATCACTACTGAAATACAGGGGAATTGTTTATCTATGATAAAAAATAACTAGTAAATTATCACTTAAGATTTTTCATCAGAAAACAGATTTCTAGATCCATACAGCATGGACATTTACAATTACTTTTCTGAGTGGGAAAGTCCCTCAGAAGTTAAACAAAAAAAAGTAATGTGCAAGACTAAATATGAGTCCAACTCACCCTATGTCAGTAACTGTATTGGTTTTTTTTTTTTTTAATTAGCAATGGGTCAGAAAGAATGCACTTACAGCAACAACTGTCAGACAAAAATTTTCTATTAACTTTATATTAAATGCATTCAAGACAGCAGCTACACAGAATACAGGGAATATATTGTTATGCCTATGAAGTTTAGAAAACAATGCACAGGCTTTTCACAAGCCCTAGCATAAAAGATGTGCATTTATACATACAGAAGATATAAAAATATATATTTTATCTAATATATTCTTGTGTTCTCTAAGAGTGCAAATCATCTCTCTACTTCTTGATGGTGTTTATTCTTAACGATGATTATTTTCTGAAATGAATTATGTCAGAGATGGAAATTCACTTATTTAATAGTCTAATAATAGCAGATGGAAAAAATTATCACATGAATATTGTTACAAACTTTCCTATGGAATTACTTTCAATTCAATCATTTCAGAACATGCTATGTCATACTTTGTTTAAAAAGCAAAAACCTCAGTGTAATAAAATAGCATAAGAATAGATTGGATTCACTGCTGATGAAGTTTATGGCTTTTGGTTTTTTAAAAAAAAAACAACTCCTTTTGTAGTGACTTGAAATGCTAAAGGGACTTACTGGGAAAGGTTTTATCCCAAGATCAAGGAAGGATAAATCAAGAAACAAAAGACAGTATAAGCTTCCATTTTATTAATAGAAATTAAGCAACATTTCCTCCCCTTGTATAGGAAATAATGCAGTTAAAACTGAATTCTATAATCCTTTTAGGGTGCTCATACCATACTTACAACTAATGACTTAAGTGTGGGACACGTCTTTTTCTATCAAACAAATCACTATAGCTTAGCTGCACATTACTTATGGAAAAATGTCCGTGCTCTATCCAGATAAACTGCAAGCTGCAACTGGATGTCTTATAGTTCAGAAACAGGTTAGTGGGTACCTATCTTAATCCTTCTTTAGCTGAGAACCACAAGGCTTTGCACAGCTTTTACAGTTTGAATACAGCACCTAAAAAGCACCACAGACACATAAGCTATTCAGGTTCATATCCTACCAATACATAATTCATATTTTACCCTGAAGTACTTTCTTTTGTAGGGGAAAGTAAGGGGTTGTTGGTTGTTGAATTCATTTTTCTATCCAAGAGAAAGGACAGCACAGCTTTCCCTCTGTATCTGTACTGTTCTGGCAATGCAGACACTAAGGAAGAACAGTTCTGCTAGCCTCTAGGCTTACACTATTAAAACATGATTAATTAATTTGCCACAGGATTGGCAAAGGAAATTAATACACATAACTCATGTACTTCTATTTTACTTCTAATTAAGCAAGAGAATATGCCTCTTATGAGATTCACATTTAAGGGAACTGTCAGAACTAGTATTTTCTTATTTAGATAACAAACCACTGACACCATCATTCCCCACAGATTAAAGTGCTGCTTATGAGAAATGGTATCAAGATAAAGCCCACCCATCTTGCTCTTTAGACACATGAAAAAGGGAAAGTAATACTACTTTAACAACAAATCTTCACTTTTTTCAGCACCTCTGTATATCCCTCAAAAACCTACTTAAACATATGTACCAAACAGGCTGCAACTGCCAGATGCACAGTGAAGTAGACCAAAGAAAACAGAAGGGTCATAAAAGCTGATTCACCAGCCTTTCAACTTTACTGAACAACTGCAGTGTTATTCAAGCAAGTGTATTTGTACATTTAAAACATTTTGGAAGCTCTGCATCACAAGTAATCATGACATCCAGAGAATTTCCTTTCATCCATTCATGATAAAGAATGTGTAGTATCAGAGAAAAAAGGGCATACTAGCAGTGAGGCAGTTCTGAATTTTGAGAGGCTTGTGGGAACAAAAATCCTATCTTAATCATTATTATTGGAGAAAAACTGCCAAAACTATACAAACTGCTTGGAAGGTCTAACGAAATTACACTGAAATTAGGATGACAGACATCTATCCCCTTCCAAATGCACTGAATTCTTCATTCAGTGCCACTTTTCAATTCCAATTCTTTAAAAAAAAACCAAGAAATATATACAACATTAACTTATCAACCACAGAGGAAACATCCTTATTTTAGGATGGACACTAATTAAAATTATTGAATGATTCAAATCCATACAACTAAAATTTTATGAAGGCTTGCACAGCTTTTGGAAACCGACAATAAATTATCTTTCTAACTTTAAAGTTAGTTCAGTTACTTTATAACCCAAAAGGTTTCTGCATCTGAAACACACTGATGAATACGCACACTTTCCTGAACCACTGACAGGTGATTCAGGACACCTGTGAAATTCACAAAAAGTTCACAGTTGTCTAGAACTAAACAATCAATGTGTGAATTTTTTCTGCACTGGCTTTTGCCCTATGCCCCATAACTGGACACTGTCCCGATCCTACACAGAGTTAAATCTAATTTTAGAGCATCAAAAGAGACTGGGAAGAAGAGTAGCAGTAAGAGGAGTGGATGCCATCCTGCCCTCCTGTTGAGTAGAACTCAATGTTCGACTGTCATTTCCATTAGGAGGAATGACTGGACAAGCAAAACAAAGCCTCATTTGAGTGATCAAATTACATCCCACAAATATCATCCTACTGATGATGCAAGTAACGGAGTTAGATTCAGACTAAGGAAAACAAATTGTAAGCAGGAAAAACATGTGCTTTATTCAAATTAATGTGGCACCTTGTGGGATTTTCCATACCTTCTCCTACTAGAAGTTGTGTGTCCTCACATTTGCAAGCCCAAGACTCTTTTTAAGCACCACTTTCCACAACCTCCTCAATTTTTCTCCACCTTCCCAAAACCCTTTGCTGTTAGACACCTTGTCTTCTTTAATCTTTCCTCATGTTTGTCTTTTCCATGGCTGCATTTGACCTTTTCTTTAAGAACTCTCACCAATACTGATGGTTTGAACCCAGATGAGACATAAATGACACAAATAATGCACCAGTCGGTAGTCAATTTCAAATATTAACTCATTAATCAGAAACTGAAAGATATACTAGAAGACTTCAAACAAAATTAAAAAAAAAAAAGGCATTCATTGAAGTCAAGCCCTGCAAACACTTTTCTGACCTGTTTTTTAGAGTGCAATTCACTGATGTTTGTTTATCATGCTGACTTACCCATGGGTAACTTAGATGGGTTGTTTCATGGTGGGTTCTGAATTTGGAAATTCAGCACACTGGTGCTCCCCTCTCAAGGTTCCCTGCAAATCCAACCACAAAACTCTTTCTGACTCACCTCTCTCTCTTTTGGACAAACTGAAGTAAATATGATTGGAGAAATCTCATTCCCTTATGTAACACATGTCCCCTCATTCAGTAAAACAGCCTCAACATAAACTATTACTATTTAATAAAATTCGAAAGGTGCAGTTCCATCTTTTGGTTCTCTGCAGTTTCCNTTTTAGTCACCTTTTACTAACTAACCATGTTTCATTCCTCTTTCTGCAGCACTTTTCCTCTCTCTTTATTTTTAAACGTCATCTGTGCTTTCAGTTTTAATTTCTCCAGTAAAGTAAGGTAAATTGACAAAGCTGAGAATTAAGAGGCAGATCCCATGTCTCTCCACAGACTAGAGGTCCCTTTGCTACTCAAGAATACATAAAAAAAGTATTACTAAAAGCTTGTATTACTCCATCCTCAGGACTGCTTAGATGAGATAACCCGACTTTCTATCTTGGAATATGTGGTGATATCCCAGAATAAGTGAATGCACTTGGTCTTAATCCAGGAAATACTCTTCAGAATTCTCCTGGCCTCGTACTCTGGACCTTCCCTCTTCACACAAAGTGACAAGACTATCAGAGGAATGGAGATGTTTATCTAAAGGCTGCACTAAACTAATAAATGGCCTTGTATCTCCTATGACTAGCATTTCAGGCAGTCCTTTGCTGTGAAGTTTACAGTCAAAAGAAATCTCAGGTAAAAAGCAGGAAAGACTAGTCTTTATATTACCTGGTACTTGATGTATTTTTAATAGTAATAATATCAACTGAACTCTTTGAATAAGCCAAGATTAAGTGTTAAGGCTACTATAACAGAAGGACTTACTTCTCACAGGAAGGGTTAATTTAAGGATAATAATGGTTCTCTGGGAAGATGATTGTCACCTTGAAATGAATTTATGAGTCTGAATTCTGCAACCTCTCCTCCAGCTATAGTGTACTGTGACAAGGATGCACAGCAGGGACAGAAAACACCTTAAGTCATTGGTAAGTTCCTACGGAACTACCTTACAAGCACCTTTGATTACAACAACAGGAAGTATGAACTTATGATCAGAACACATCACTTTTCGAAACCAAGAGAACAAAGAAAGGCCCAATATCAGGAAGGGTCTTTCCTTTGCACAAGCCAAAAGTTAGACATATTTAAATTTTGTCAAGCACGATAAAAGGTGTATATCTACCTATATACCTATGTACAGATTCTTTTTCTGACTCTTCAGTGTAATAAAGTTTATTTAGCCAGAATCTAACAGGCCTCCTGTTACTGTCATGGTGTGAAATACAGGAATGAAAAACAAAAAAATTCCTAATTACTGACAGTAAGAAACAGAATTTAAAAAGTAGCATACATTATAGAATATATTTGCAGGTACCATTAATAATAGTCCAGACTTTTACCTTGGTCTTGCATGCTGCTTATATGGGAGGATAAGACTGAGCTATAGCTTTAAAAAGTCTCTGTTATTAGTAGTACAACAGTAGGCATGAAAAACAGAGCCAAATGTGTATTCCCCAACAGTTAATCTTGGAAAAGAATAGACACAGAAAGTCCTACCTCTTCTGGACGTTTCTGTGCCACCGATATCAGCTCTTCAGAGCTACTTCTTGAGGTAGAGGGTACCACGTTAGCTGGGGCCTCTGGGACCACCTCATTGGACGGCTCGGAGTCCTGAGGGCAAGACACAAACAGACTCCTCAGCAGCATGTTGACGTGGCACACCAAGAAAATGAGACTTGTCAGAGGTACTGTGCTTTAAGCACAGAGAGAGAAATAAAAAATACTTTGAGGTCTGAAACTCTACTCTTTTTACACTGGGCAACTTCTTCTGCCTGAGTCAAAAACATCTGTCATATATTTTCTCTTAAAATAATATTTTCTTCAAGAGAGCATTTTAAGACTTTTTAAGTAGTTACTGCATTTCAGAAATGCAAAGTTCGGAATAAGCATGGTTTTTTGCCCATACCTACCCTTGCTCCTGAACAGCAGGGAAGGAAATATTACATTTCATCCACTTACGGCAGATGGATGTTTTTGCCAAACAGGTGGAGTCATGCTAGGACAATCCCCAACAAATATATTTTACCAATCACTGCAAACCAGTATAGCACACAACCTGGTAAAGTTAAAGAAGTTAGCATAGTTTGCTGTCTTTTAGTAATTTTAACTTTACAGTAAAATAAATAAAAATTCTAAAGTAATTTACATTATATTTTCCAGATTGCCTTGATTTTGCCATGCAACATGACTACATCATTCAAAATAAAAACCACTTTAATACCTTTACTGCTTCACATGGAGGTTTTGATAACTGCATAGATTGAGACATTTTAATGCAGAGAAAAAAAATCCATTAGGTGGCACAGTCTCTACTGTGCTTGTCATAACGCTCATTACAGAAGATATTTTAGATGTCATTGCTTAGCAAGCAGAATATGTGCTTTTGATATATCACTTTCTTTCTACATTCATTAATTGCAAGGAAATCAAGATCATACTTTTGGAAACTGCAAGCTGCAAAGCTCATTATTAAGTTTTCAAACATAACAACCTCTAAAAAGTACATTAAAATTTCCTAATGATAATATTCAGCAATTGCAGTTTAGCCCATTGTAAGGAAAAGGAAAGTGATCACCGGTCCAACAACCATTAGTGAATCACACAGAGAATCACAGGTAAGACCAGATCCTGTAAAAGAATTAATACATGGAGGCAGTTCCCAGAGACTATAAAGTGGAAAAAAAAAAACCTTCTGAGCTTGAGTATGTCTAATAAAGCTTTTTTACACCTTTGTTGTTGCATCACCTCTCTGTGAGTTAGAAAAAGGATATTCTGGCCCATTCTGTGGCTTGACACCTTAAATTTAAGGTTTGGTATGAGGAAGACATTTTAGGAAACAAACAGCTTTCAGAAAAAATAGCTTTTAGTGAAGACTAAAGAATTCCATCAATTAAAATGTTAACAGTGAAGGCCAACTGTCCTTCCACTGAACTGTTTTATGGGCATATGCCCAAGCTGATCTATAGAACAAAAGGAAAAATTAGGTTATCTTGGAAGAATATCAGCAAAACACAGTGAGCTGCAAGGAGAAACATCTCTAGCATTCTGATAATAAAAGTCTGTTTTTTCCCAGGCTATATATGTCATCAAAAGGAACTTTGCATCATGTTTGTCCTGACAGCTCACTGGTTTCCCTGGACTTGTACAAGCAAACATCTTCTCTCTCAAAGGCCACTTCAGTTCGGTCCTAGTGAACTGTGATGATGAGAATATTTCTTCCTGTTGAGCCAATTAGCCATGAGCTAACTCTGAGTATAGAACAATACTGTTTTCTCCTTGATAAAGTTAAATCAGTGCCATGCAATTTATCAGCTCAGTATGTTTCCAGAAGCTCTTCTGAGCTACTTACAAAAACAAAAGTAACAAACACATCTGCAGGAAGAAAATTATATACTTGTCTGAATCCGTTGGTTCAGTGATTTTTCCCTTTGAATTCTGCTTGTATTTCGTGCCTCTACAAGCTTTTGTTATGCTGTTATTACCTGTGGATAGATAATGGTGGCAACCATTTTCTGTCACTTACTTTTTTAAAGTAATAAAAATTGTTTTCCAAAAATTATCTGAGCTACTGCAATTTGGTAAGCTCACATTCCTGTTACATTCCTTTGTGTCAACAGGTCCATGGATTCTTTACACATCAAATCTTAAACATCTTTTCTGCCAGCAGCTTGGCCATCCTTCTCAATAGTTCTCTTAAGAACCAGCTGGCTAATTTAACACTTCCATTTTTAGGGAGACGGATGGAAACCAAATTTACTTTATTATTCAGAAACCAATCCAAGAAAATATGCCTTTCTTTCCAATTGCACTAGTTTTTTATCTGTTTTCACATTGTTCAGTTGGTCAAAGCATAGAGCCAGTAATGCCAAGGTCACGGGTTCAATCCCAGTATGGGACATTCACTTCAAAGAGCTGGACTTGATCCTTGTGGGTCCCTTCCAATCCAGACTGTTCTGTGATCTAAATATGTAACACAGGCAATCTGTGTTGTTCCTAACTAGTTTGGCAACATGTGAAATACAGCTTTCAGAAACAGAAGTACCCAGTAAGCAGAATGAGATCCTTTCATGGAAAGTACCACAATAACAATGTGCAAAATGCAAACGAGAACTTTTGCAGAGCTGCTTCTAGGTGTGTTAGGAGTATGTGGCCAAGTCAGCAACAGTTCTGGTTAGAAATCCTGGTAGTTTTAGTAGTACTCCACCAAGTAAAACAACCTGAAAAAGTGCTAGCATAATTTACACTTGTAAAGGAAAGGCAAAAAATCTGTACCACTGACCTGAATCAATATTTTTATCAAAGACATGTTAAAAAGAAAAATTTTAAAAACAATTAAAATTTATTGTCCTAAAGTCACTTTAGTATTTTTTCAAGGTCCTGCTTGATGAAAACACTGATGATGGCATTATCACAGACCTGTAAGCCTCAGCTGTAGAAGTGATGGAAGTGGTGGTTTGTAGACATATAATTAACACAGTAAGTATATTGGTACACGTCTTTTCTGGTGCTTAAGCCCTTCCCATTTCATTAAATTATTATTACATTTTCTAAAATACACAGGAAAAATCACAAATCTGCATTTTCAAGTCAGATAGATCAGTACATAGCTTCATAATGGATCACAGTATTTAATTATATTAATTATTAGATTATGGAGGAAAGCCACTAAACGGTAATTCCAGCTTCCTTAAAATGTAGAAATATGTTGTGAAAATATAAGTGTCCTTTAAACAAATAAATTCCAAATGCTCAGTAATAAATTTTTGCCTGAAAAATGCAGATTTTGATCAAAGCTCCTCAGAAGACGATCCTTCTTCGACTTATAAAAGCTTGAAGAGCAAACATGAAACGTGTAGACATTCTGCTATGTTTATGCAAGAAAGACAGCCCTGCTTTTAATTGTGGCTCTTTTCCTGTGACCTAAATGTTCATGCAGTTTAAGATACCAAAACTGCATAGGCTTGATAATTTTCTTTTCTGCAAAAAATAAATATTGTAATTATATGTTGACAAAAATATACAACAAATCAGATATTATAGTCCTGGGATGAAATCTTCTTACTAGTTTTGTCAATATTCAGCTCTCTCCCTCCCTTCATTCCAATTGAGGTTTTTGCTCTTTGCATCGTACAGGAGCACACACTGTGCTTTTTAGTTTTGTCCTTTTCCGTGCAGAAGTAGCACTGACACAGTATGCTGAAAAATCAACAGTGCATGCAGAACAGATGTGGATTTCATTTGCAAGCCACATGAAAGTGATAGATTTCAAAGGGAGATGTTTATGTTTTGTGCTATGCTGATGCTGTGGCTTAATTTAAGAAATTCACTATTCTCACATTTTACTTTTCAAAAACCAGACCCTTAATCCAAGACTGAGAGACATGTACAGATATGCCTGGTATATGTAAATAGGATACAGATATGTATATAGAGATGTGTAGTCACAGGCAAGGCACACAGAGAACATCCTGGTAGCAAAATGCTGTATCTACCAATCCACGTTACTGACTCAACAAAATAGAAACCTGACATTGCTTCTTATTTTGAAGAAAACTGAGAACTGATGTATATTTTTATATTTTTAAATTATGCATTAAATATTTTCCTAGAAGGCACAAGTTTCCATTTGAAACGTGATGATGGAAATATGGTGTCTCACAATGGTGTTCATACCAGCCTAACAGCCACTACTTCTTCTGCTATTGCTTCTTTAAAACAAAACTAAAAAAGGATTGAAACAAATCCTTTATAGATTATTCCAAGCTGACAGGTTTGAATATATTATGTTAACTCTGCATCATTTTTCACATATCATCCTTTACCTTTGTCCAGCTGAAAATTACACAAGTCATAAATTAGCTTTAAACAAGTTTGGAATCAGCCTGGAACTAGTTTTCAAATTAAAGAGCCGTCAGTATATTACATTGTACTGTCATTTTATTACCTCAATCAATTCTGTGTGGCCTGAGGTAGAAAGAAAATGGATGCTGTCTTCATTTGCAAAGGGTTTATCTCTCACACCAGGCTGCGAAAACATGACTGCAGTAATGAATTGGAAGCCAAAGTTACTAACAAAGACTTCTAACAGTAACAAAGTAGAAATATTTGTCCCCCTTTACACTTAGAAGAGTGAGGGGGGAAAAAGGCCTTTCTGAAACATGAAGACAGCTTCTTACAGCTGAAGCACCATGGGATGAAATTAGCCCATTTTTATTGAAGTGCTGAAAGTGCTTGTAGCCTCACAGAGTGTCATTTCCAGTGCTGCACAGAAAAAGCCTTCCTGGGTCAGACACACAGTGCCTCTCCAGCCCAGACCACAGAACATCTCCCCAGCAGCTGAGCAACTGCTCCTACTGTTCTTGTTCTCTCTTACACCCCAGGGGCACACTCTGGAAGTATTCGCAACATCTTAGTCAGACTTTCGGAAAATGTGCTGCACACAAGATATCTGTAGCTCTCCACAGTTCACAGGTGGCCAAAATAAATCCCTTAGAAGAAATGTAGAGTTTATCTCAATGTACTCACAAGTGAGATCAATCACTTTGCTATTCCTCAGATTTTACCCTGTGTTAGTTAATGAAGCAAGAACATGGGCTTTAAACTTTTAAGTCATGCTCCACAGGTGTAAAATTTCCCTCCCTCATTTATTATGCTTTTGTCATTCTCTTCATACTGATTTTATTCAACATCTGACAATCTCCTCTCTTCTTCTGTCCTCTCCAAAGACAGGAAATTACAAATGCAACCTCTAACATCCATGTGCTAACCTCCTACGCTGCCGGTCACAAAGGAAACACTGTTGTTATGTCCTTGGCTATTTTTTCTCTCTCTGGAAAAGGGGACTGTGACTTCTATGTTTATGCACTGTTAACACAACAAGGTCTCTTTCTCAGCTCACTCCAAAACTACTTCAGTTCAAGCAATAATCCTTAAGCTATCTCTAAAACCTCTGCCTTCTTTTAGAAACAGAAACAAAACAAAATCCTTTTATAATTCTCTGTTTTCCAAATACAGAAACTAAATTACATTTTTTTTTGCCTCACACTAGTTTTGGTTTTTTTTCAAACACCTTGTGCAATATGCAGGAACTAATAAAGGTACAAGTTTCCAATAAATACTCATCTTCCAATTTATTATCCCTTTATCTTCCAATAAACTACAGCACTGATGAAGTGTGCTTCTATCTTTGAAATCTACCCAGATTTCCACACGCAAAGGGTGATTACCCACCTTTACTGTTGGTTTTAGAATAAACATGCTACTATTGTTAGTATTTTACTAGAAGTGTTTGATTAAAGTACAAAAGGAAACAGGGTCATCTCTTTTCTCTAGATGCCTTCTTCAAATGAAAAAAAAAAACCCCACTTACTTATATTTAAAGCTGGAAAGAGCACTCTCAAAATGCTTTTCATATCTATTCTTCTAACTTTATCACATGCAAATAGAAACAGCAAACAGAAGAACATTTTACTGTTTGAAGGTATTATCACTCAGTGACCTCTGGAACCTGAATTAGTTTCCCCTTTCTAACTCACGTATTTTCTACATTTCCATTACTCAGTGTACTAATCCTTCCTCTCTTGGGACTCAGTTCTCCACCTTCTCAATTAAAGTCTCCTGGATTATTGTATTTCCCTTTTACTTTCTCACCATTCACTATTTCCCAACATTCAATAGCTATTCTTTTAGCTACTCTTTCAATAGCTGCCTTTTCAGACCCCAGACTTCTTTGAACTGTACTAAAAATCATCTCTTAAAATGCTGTAATTAATAAAACCACATTAGAATACAAAAAAAAGGGAATTAAACTTCAAGTTATAGCCACTCAACACACTAAACTAATCCTGTATGTATAAAATAAGGAATACAACTTTTCAGTCACTGTCATGGATTAAAGCTACTGACCATAGATACAGTATGGCTTAAATGATTGGCAAAAATTTCTGTATGAACATATAGATCATCCCACCAGGAATTTTTAGAATTTCTTCACTAAAGGGAAAAACCCAATATCTATCTTTTTGCTTTGTGTGTATTAAATGTCCTATGTCCTGCATAATTTGGTAATTATCTGGTGGACCAGAGCAACAGATTTTATATGAATATCCTTCTGCAGGATATTAATATACTAGCAAGACCACTGTACTATGCCATTATCAGCACATGTAAGAGTAATTCAATATTTTCTCTCTTTTTTTGTCCACACTGCTTCCTTCCAAATATTTATTTATTTATTTATTTATTTATTTATTTATTTATTTATTTATTTATTTATTTATTTATTTTATGAATTAGGGTTCAGGAAGATACNNTTATTTATTTATTTATTTATTTATTTATTTATTTATTTATTTATTTAATGAATTAGGGTTCAGGAAGATACTATAGCCTAAAAAGTTTTTTTTGTCCTAATTTTACACTTTACAGAGTTTACAGAAGTTATTTTATTTAGTTCCAAAAGCTTTTTATGACAGTGCACACATACTTTATTACAGCTGGATTAGGATATTTCATTTTCCCTGTGCCTGTTTGGTACAGCTCTGATCTCTCCAATCCTTTTTTCCACCACCTCTCCCCCCCCCACCCCAAAAAAAAAACCCCAACCAATCAACCAACCAAACAACCCAAACCTCAGGAGTTGCAAAACAAATTCTTAAGCATAGCACAAAAGTGTGAACTCTGATGTTGCCGCTGCTGTCTCTCACACAGGTGATGTGCAGCTCACAGACTATGGGTCTGTGTAAAACTCATCTGGTACTCTGGGTACATCTTTATTGTGTAGCTGTATCTCTGTTGCATAGTATGGCAATTACTGACTTCAACTTATTTACAAAATTACATGGGTACCTTACACACAACAATTAAAACAAGATTTTCAAAACAACAGATGTACAAAGTCATCTGGTATCCCTCCTGGAGGGCAGTGCTGCAGCTACAACAGCTCCATTAGCAAAGCTGTATTTGCAGTTGCCTCCCTCCTTATGCAATGTTTTATTCCTTCAGAAATGATCAAGGGCAGATCATAGAATCCATCCACATAGTATCTCTTGAAGAAAGTTTAAGCAGCTGTATTTCTTTTCAAGCCATGTTTAAAATGCTCCAAACTTCCCATGCTTTTGGATGGCAGCAATAACTTGGGAGTAAGGTACAGCAGCTAACCATCTTTCATCTCTCAGGGTCAAGCTGCACATGTGCACTATTTATGGTCAAAATAGTTTGCTTTAGTCCACTTCAGCAGCCTGGGAGAAAGCATACACAAAATTTGCTCACAATATTTAGCTAATTCTTAACTTGAATGAGAAGATTGAACACTTGAGAAGATCTCTGCTCCAAAAAGCAGCTGCTTTATGCTTACAAAAATAGAATGTAGCTCAGAAAAGGCTTTCTTTCAAGCATACAATCTTTAGATATTATGCATCAGCATGCAGAGTGTTGTCTGTCAGATGTTGGAACAAAGCTTTAAATTGTACCATCTAACTTAATTCTCAAGACAGGGTCAGCACATTCATAGGGTTGTGGGTTTTTTTTCTTCATCTTTGAGAAGTCCTTTAAGTAATATTTATTTAGTTCCTTACATCTTCATCAGCATTGATTCTTGCTTTTCAACTCCTTGAAGTCCAGATTTTCCCAATATAATGCAAAACAGGGTTATATTAAAATGTGTGATCACCAAAAGCATCACAAAATCGTCAAAGGCTACTTCTTAAATCAAGACTTGTTTTCATCTCTCCCCACTTCCAGAATTTTCTTCCAATAACAAGATTAAATAGAAAAAGAAAGGGAATAGAATAGAAATTAATTGAAAAGAAAGGGATTGTTCAGTACATCCTTTTTTGCAGTCTAAGTTTATTACACCAGTTTTATAGCTTTCTACAATATCCATACATGGGATCCACCTGTTTTTTCAGATATTTTCTGTAAGTGCTCTACCCTTCTCTGGGGGAAGGCTCTCAGTGTGTCCTCCAAATTCTCCTTTCCACTTTGCTGCAATCCTATTTCTTAATTCACCCCATTCTCCCCATAAGGGTTTCCGTGTATTCTCTGAGTGGAATTTTCTCATTCTTATGAATCTGTGTGTGCTTACAGCTCTCCTTTTGCACCAAGGGTGCTTCTTGCAGTCCCACTGTTTTTGGCATCATGCTTTTCTTATTCTCATTCTTCCTATCCCTCTCTCTTCTTAAAACTACCATCATTTATTTTCAACTGATAAAGCAGAAAAGCAAAACATTAATTCAAAGCTATAAAAATATTTTTTAAAGAATGAATTATCTCTAGGAAAGCTTTCTATAAAAATGGTTCCTACACACTCCTGAGATCTTTCTGATATCTGAATGTGACAAATTAAAGAAGTATCTTTTACATCCTTTGAGAAGCTTCAAACAAATGTCAGGAACTCTATTTTGTAGCTGCCCTTGATTTATTCATTCATACTAGGCACTAGAATAAATTTTTTAAAAAATTCATTTGAACTTTATATTAGTAAATAGAGATACATACTTTTGTTAATTAAAGTAGCCAGCTAAAACACTAGGATATTTTATGCTGGCACACTGAGCTGCACTGACAATGGGATGTTTATTAAAAAGGGAATGAAGAGCCCAGTTGACACAGTTTAAGATGTGACATTAATCAGCCATCTTTTGCTGAGCTCATAGGAACGGAAAGGTTACAACTATTGCTGCAGCTTTAAAACATCCTCATAAAGGCTTGGAAATTCCTCATCCTACTCTAATTAAGAACACTGCAAATGATACACAGAATGATGAGGCTAAATTCACATAAAATATCAACTTTACTGCCTTGTTCCTAGAAGTGTATTTGTATTTTCCCAGAAGTGGTTAATATTACTTCTACCAGACAAAAATTCCTTTTTGTTTCTCATTTGTACTAGAAAACATACAGCAAGTCCCTTTCTCTTAAAAATGGTTTCTTAACACTGTAGATCAGATGCTTTCAGTTAAAAGCATATAGTGCTTATACAAACAGACAAATGATAAAATTTAATACTCTAGCAGTATAGATATATGCATTAATTTTTAGACTTTTGATCTTGAGCCTACTAACACAAGATTTCCACTAATTATCTTATCAAAATAGGAATGAAACAACTTTTTTAGAAGATGAAACCAAAAGACAATATACCTTTGATAGAGTAAGGTTAAGAGCCACTTCACACCAGGAAACTGTGGTCTGACAGGAGCAGCTCTTTAGAGCAAAGCAGCTGGTGTTGAGGACCAGCCAGATGCAGAATACATATTTCAAAGATGCAGCTAGTTTTGTCATGAACACAGCATGCCCATTAGCAGTCAGAATACATCCTAGGCTTTAGTGCCCCTCGACAGAAACTCACTTTGCACACTCCTAAAAACACTCCATAATGTGAACGAATTCATAGCCACTGGTGGCAACTGGGTGATTCCTTTCAAAAATGCATTTCTGACCTTAACCAAAATGCTGCAACACCTCCAATTAAAATCTATTAGAATCAGCATACCAGAATGTAGAACCATTTAAGCTAGTAATAGGAATTTGCAAAATAACAGGAAATTTTAAATACCAGCTTTATTCAGAGTTCAGCAGTGTTATCCCAGACCATCTCCTCCTGAGATTTCACTGGAAGCTCTCTGGGTTTTAACAACTGTTCCTACCTTTTCCCTTTTTTTTTTGGCTCAAATGAAAAAAAAAAAAAAAAGAGAGAACATAAAAGACAGACATCATTTATGCCTTACTTTCAGACAATGGTTTGACTACTGCCCTGAATTATCTGGTGAACACATTCCATATCATAGGGAAGATGTCAGTTTGTTTCCCTCTTCCTCTTCTTAAGAGGGTTCAAAATAATATTCCCAAGGGAATGGTTAAGCCATTTTACTATTCTTTAACTGAAGCAGGTTGTTTTGCATGGAGGGATGAGTCATTGGGCATTCACTGTGTATTAGCCAGGGTATCTATTGTCTTCTGACTATTTTACTATTTTTATGTAAAGGGGCTTTTCAGTCTCTCTCTATCATATACCCAGAAATCACATAAACAACAACAAGTCAATAGCTCATTCAGTGAGAGAATTAATAGCAATTAATAAATCACAGCTCACAAATCTCAATCTTTTTGTATTTTCTTGTAATTACCTTTAAATGTAAGACTCTCAAAGTCATCATTACAAGAAATCAGACATTTAAAAACCTTCAAGAAGTTCCTTACCACCAGCAATTTACAGAACAAAGTATTTAGAACATAATTGTGTTCTGAAATTCCTCTGTCTTGTGCAATACATTTAACCTAAACAAGCAGTGAAGATATTACACAGTAGAAGAAAATCATAGGGCAAATGCATATCCATATGATACAAAATATGCTTGTAAATATTAGTATCTGCTATGTATCTTTATTTATTGCAAAGGACTGGTTACAGATTTAATATTCATTATGTCAATGACTGTATCAATCTGCTGACACCCTTCTACTTCCAAAAATAAATATGTGATGTGATTAACTCCCTTGAAGTACACTTGTGTGTACCTTCCATAAATATTGAGTTATCTTGCTGTTTCCTTTTTGACACTTTTCTTTGGCTATTTATATCACATCTGAAAGGATACCATCTGCCCTTCAGTCTTCATGAGATTAGTAGCTAGAAAAAAATCTTCATATCTACAGATTCCAAGGTTTTTCACATACAAAATCTTTTGGTAATGTTTGTCACAGCTGAAATACACTTAAGACTTTTCAAACACACACAAAGATGTTTCAAACCACTGAACCAGATAATAATTTTCAACTATTACCAAAGCCACATTTACTAAAAAATCTGAGATAAACTTAATTGCTACCAGAATTTAACAATGCACTATACATTTTAAAGATTTTGTAAAAATCTTTTCAAAAGCCATCCTAAAATTCCATGTAATAGTTGTGCATTTTCTTGGTAGAACTGATTGTAATGCTCTTGAAGTTATATTCTTACACAAGCTATCTGCTGAGCCAATTTTAAGAGGATGGAACTTTTCTGCTACAGAATGCTAAAATCCAGGCGATGAGACACTCCTTTGCAGAGAAAGAGGCTGACACAGCACAAATTGGCAATGCCCAGCTGTCTTCTGCGAAATGTGATTAAATGTGGCTGGCACTAAAGAGCATTTCTGTTTGAGAATGGCAACTGAACCTCACTTCCACTATCTAACATGACGATGAAAAGCTAATCTTGACTGTACTAAAATTCATTACTTGCCCAGCACTTCATAAAATGGCACTTTTTTTGGTTTCTTCCTTCCCCCACCCCTTTCTCTCTCTTCGTTCAGTATGATTAGATTTTGCCCAGGCAGCATTAGCAATTTATACTGATGAGTTACACATTACTTAAGGTGACATATATGGCTGCATTTCTTTGAAAGACTTGAAAATAAAATCAACCTTGAGAGTAAACATGAGCACTTGATTGGGTAACTATGATAATGTGTTCAAATCTTATACAGAGACTAACGATTGATAATCCTCAATTCTTCTTCAGTCACACAGAATACGCTTACAGGTGATGTGTTAAAATAATTTGCAGGGTAATAAAGCTGGATGAATGAGGAATTAACATATATAATTCTTCTTTAATTACATACCTTCTAGTTCGATGTAAAACATAAGACAAGAAATATATTTCTAGATAAGGAAATTTATCTCAGAAATCTGGTAGCAACAGAACAGCACTTTGCAACATTAGGGTGGAACAGGATGTCACCAGCCTCCAGACATACCTTTGCACATCAGGAGTCCCTTTTTATGTCACTGCAAAGCACACACCTTACAATTTTATGTTGACTGCTTAGTTCTCAATGAATATTCAAAGCAAATAAGATTATGCAAACAGAAAAGTGGTTTGTTTTTTTTTTAATACTGCCCTTCTGGAAGCCTGTATCATCTAAACCAAGAATTTAATCAAGACTCAAAAGGTTTAAAAATTCAAGTCAGTTACAAGCTTTTCATTCACACTTTTTCTCCAGGCATTTCCAAAATCAACACATTCTACTACCTAAGTAAATAACAACCAAAATTTCCAAACAGCTTATCCAAAGTATTACTGAAAGTAGTGATGGTCAACTACAATTTATTGCTACATTTGTTTATGGCTCCGCTGTCAGCATGAAGTCATTAATTATCAATACGCAAAGAGCTCCTATTTTGGGAATTCTAGAAGCAGGAAGAGAACTCAGTGCTGTAAGCTATGACACTTTGGAAGCTACCATGTAGTGACTGTGACTCGTGTATCTTCCTTTTGTGACTTCACTTGAAAAGGAATGTGAAATGGAGGAAATTTGCAGTAAAATCAGTATTTCCTGTCTTTTACATTTCAATATAGCATCTTCAATATGCAAAATTCACTGTCACGATGCTTCCCAATACCATACTTATCTGGAAATCAATTTTCAAAAGCAAGGAAGAGAAAGCCTCCAGTTCTGTAAGGTGCAGGGAACCTTGTTTCCTCTGCCCTTCCTAAACACTATTCCTCTTTCAACCTTCTCAAATTCTTTGAGAATATGCATAGGTGCATACCAAAGAGGATGTATAAAATCTTCCTGTTGTGGTGTGCTGCACAGAGCTCAAAAACTGATTTTGTTTTTTTATTCTCTCATGCTGTGTTAGTGTAAAACCACATTCAGTGGCTTTATTTCAGTCATGACACCAGCTGATTTCTGGATGTTTTCCAATTGCAGCTAGCTCCCAGCAGAGATTTCTTGCCACTCAGTACTACAGTAGCAGGCAACATAGGCTGTAAATTCATTTTGTCATGGCTTAGGAAGAGTAAGTCACGATTCAGTAGCAGAGCTATTACCCAGATAAACCATAATTGTAAGAAGATTTTCTTAGAAGCATAACCTAAAGAAGGTACAGAGTAGCAGCAGCATTTTGAACAGCTGCCCATGAAGAGCTTTTGCTTCCTTAGCCACTACCTTAGATTAAGTAATATTTCTTATACATTAACTAGAGGCTTAGTCATTTAAATATTAGATAGTGTACAGTTAGATTACGTGCATTAAAAATGTACAACCACTATGCTGTTTATGATTTGTGTTCCATATTACATTATTCAGGTACCTCTTAAAAGTTCCCCTGGCAATTGGACACGGGTGTGTATTTTAACCAAAGTGATAGTTAATAACCAAGCTTGTTTCTAATTTCAGCCATCCAGCTTTTTACTTCAGTAACATATTTTTCATCACAAGAAAAGCAAAATGATCAAGAGAACTTATGAAAAGCAGGACTACCTCAGTAATAATTTCATTTGTGTGATACTCAAAAGCCTCGTAAAAATTATTTTGCTTCATTTTTGTGTTGTGTTTGTGTGGCAAGGTTTTGGTGGCAGGGTGGGGGCTGCAGGGGTGGCTTCTGTAAGAAACTGCCAGAAGCTTCTCCTCCATCTGATGGAGACAATTCCACCTGGCTCCAAGAGGGACCACTGATGGTTAAGGCTGGGCCCCCAAGCAACAGTGGTGGTGCCTCAAGGATAATGTTTAGGAAGCAGGAAAATCCTGCACAACAGCACCTGGAGAAATGAGTGAGAGGAACAGCCCTGCAGACACCAAGGTCAGTGCAGAAGGAGGGGCAGGAGGTACTCCAGGTGCCAGAGCTGGATTGCCCTGCAGCCCGTGGTGCAGCCCATGGTGAGGCAGCTGTGCCCCTGCAGTCCATGGAGGATCACAGGAATGCAGAGATCCATCCACAGCCCATGGAGGAGTCCCAGGTGGATGCCCAAAGAAGGTTGTGATCCTGTGGGAAGCCTGTGCTGGAGCAGGCTCCTGTCCCCATGTGGAGAGAGGAGACCACGCTGGAGCAGGGCTATTGGCAGGACTTATGACCCCACTGGAGCAGTCTGATCCTGAAGGACTGCACCCTGTGGAAAGGGACCCAAGCTGGATGGAGCAGCTTGTGAAGAACTACTGCTCTCACACTCAGACAAAGAACAGGGTGCAAAGTTTCAGCTTTGGAAAAAACTCTATATTGTTGGGTTGTTTATGAAAAAGAGCAAATAAAGGTAAGCAGCAAGGGATTTCTTCCTTATTCTACACAACGAAAAATAGGGGAAAAAAATGAACTTGTAAACCAAAAAAATTTTTGGACCAAGTTCCATTAAGACAGCTTTTTTTTGTTGTTTTTTTTTTTTTTACAAAAAAAGCCTCATTTAAAACTGCAGTGCGTATTTCAATCTCAGTTTTCTAAGAATATACCACTGGGAAAAGAGACTCAGCAGGTTTATTTTAACTGCTGTTTTTTGTCAAAGTTCAATGCAAAAAAAATTATGTGCTTCACTTTGCACTCCTAATCATTAATTTATTTTTGTAATACTTTTTGCTCTATCTCAGTGTTATCTTTCAGAATCAGAAATCTGGTTTTGCATTTAAAACAACAATAATGCATTTGAAAAAAATAGCCCTATATTCCAATTTCTTTAAACACATGGCTGGTATTAGTTGCACTACATCTGTCAAAGAGAGACTATCTCAGGCAATATTTTTTCATGTGAAAGACAACGCTATATTGTATTGCCCATTTTCTGCCACTTTTTAAAAACAGTTAAGCTGCACCAAAAGTACAAGAACTAGAAGCCCATGATGAGGATCTGGCAGTCAGCACAAGAGAATATTTGAACTGGTAAAACTGATTTTGATGTGGAGAAGAGTCAAAATATTAAAAGTAAGCATCTGTTCCACAAATACTTTCCAGTGCTTAACCTTTTTTTTTTTCATTAAAACCTAAGCCTCCCACCTAGACTATGAGAATCTTCTGCCAACTAAGTGTATCTGAATTTTGGGATTAATTTGGGGATTTACTACCAACTAACTTATCCACTATTCATAAATCAAGTCCCATCTTAAGTTAATTTCAAGGCTGATTATTTTTGGAACATATTATGGTATAAATTATTCATTACATAGATGTATTAAACCTGTTTGCCAGAAAATAACAGAGGCTGTGCCAACTCATTTTTTTTTTAATATGATACCTGGGGAGCAAATATTAAAACACAGTTGGCAATGCTTCAGCCAAATGATATTTCCATGCATTACAATTTTACCCTCTTTTTTGACCATCTTGGTGGTAAAATCCATTTCTGTGCCAAGGTTTGGCATTACTGAAGTTCTTAAAACAGTGCATAAGTGGTGTAAGGACTTGTGTTAGATTTTCACATGGCCTTACAGATTTGGTTTATTTTCTCTTGTTCAATTTTAAGGAAATCACTCCAGTCCAAAAGTTTTACTGCTCCTCACAAACCTAGGAAGACAACAAGGATTTCAAAAAAAGCAAATATTCTCCAGTTGCTGTATTAAAAAAACATCTTTCTTTCAATGTCACACAAGAAAACAAAGTGGTAGTTAAACTCTCCTCAAGAAACTTTAAAATATATAAATACACACAAAAATGTTTAACTCTGTCATTTTTTATGGCCATATAATAACATAGATCATAATATTCACACCTGTGGAAGACAAATGTAGTTAGTGAATTGCACTATGTAATTTGTTTTTCTGTAAACTACCTTAAAATAGTCCTAAGTTCTGGCTGAAAAATGTTGCATAGAAACTGAACATTTTTTCCCATTATATTACGTTCTGCTTGAACCAGTGAGCAGATTTATTAGCAGTATTCTTTTATCATTTTTCAGCTGCAATGCTGGGTGCCATGATGGCAGTACATTTGCTTCTGTGTTCTGTCCGCAAAAGAAGGTGCAACAATCTCTCTGATTTAAGGTGACTAAATAAGGGTCATCCTTTGTCAGAATATTTAACTGAAGCAAGTTTGGATTAATTCAAAAGACCTGGATGCATTTTTTTTTTGCATACATTTTAAAAATGTATTTTAGATATAACTATGTAAAATTGCAATGCATTGAATGATAAAATAAGAACATGCAAAACATATTTAAGGCAAGATTAAGTAGTATATTACTATTGTCTGCCAACCTCATATGTTACATTCAAAGAGGGGTTTCTTGTATGTATACACATTATCTCTCTCTTCAACTCAGAGAATTCAGCATTTTTACAGGTTGGACCAAGGGATCCAAGCTGGGCAAGAGCAAGCAAGGAGAAAGAAATTACTAAACATTTGAAAATGTTAATTTTGTCTAGTGGTCAAAGGAACTCTGTGGTGATAAAAAGATAAAATTCAATTTATTGGTAACAACTACTTCAAATATAAGGTCAAACTTCCTTTTTTCCCCCATTTCTGAAATCATCACTTCAGTTCTCATGCCTTGCAAACCCTAAAAACAATACTTTCTCCTAATTCTCAACCCAAATAAATCCTTTCTAGTGATCCCTGACAGCGAAATCAGAGAAGGCAGGGGTCCTAAGAAAGGAAATTAAAAAATCATAGCATGAAGTGATTAAAGGTTGCAAAGTCACACATAGCCAAAAAAGCACTTAAAGCACTGCATGCCACCTCAACTTTGGTATTTCCTAAATTTTGGGAGATTAACATTAGGAATTTTGGGTTCATTGTTTTATTTTTAACACACTTGTGAAACTATATGTGTGAGGAAATGTTTCCTGTGTTTGGAGAAAAGTCATAATGAAAAAGATGAAATTCCATAAGCCATAACGAGATTGTCACCTGCCCAGCTCAGGAGGAGATCAGACACTTCTGCACTCCTCACAGGCCTTCTTAATCACCAACTTTATTTTTGATTAGAATAAAATTCCATGGACCACAGGAATTGAATTTCTTTTCCTCTGACCTAATCTAAAGGTTTGAAATACATTTTGCATATTGAAATTCTTTTAAACTTAAAATAGTCTTTCAGACATTATATTCAATTATGTAATATTAGTGTCCAAATACATTTGCATTTTTGCTGTGTGAAAGCAAAATTTACCCAAAGAAATGCTTCTATTTGGCTAATAAGCAGAATCCACTATTTCTTTCCAGCACAAAATGTGTACAAAAATATATCACTTGCCATGGTTGGTGTGTTGTGTATTTGTAGTTCCAGCAAATATTTCCTGGGTGGTTTAGATGAGAACTCCATGCTGACATATATACTGACAATTTATTTCCACTGAAAAAATGCAGTACAGAAAAGAGATTAAATAAAAGGAAGCTAAACAGAAATCTAGAGATGAGGCAGCTGATCTTGAAGCACTCAAATAATGACCTGACATGTACACTCTGCAGTGTTCTTCAAAATGGATTACATGCAAAGATGAGCAGATAGAAACCCACCTAGCATGATCAGTGTAACCACCATGATAAGATGTTTAAACTCCTTAGGCCTTTGTCCTTGTAAAATTTTAAAATTAGAGGAGATATTTCAAACAGTACTTTTTCACTGGAAGGCAACAGAAAGAAGCCTACATCTATTAATAAAGAGACCTCATAGTGAGATCTTAATGTACATAATGAAAAAATGGTCAGGCCACATTTATTCCTAATAAATATTCCCATGTCATGATATTGAATAATTTGGTTTACATTTGATTTATCTCTCTTAAATTCAACAAGAACAAGTTGAATCAAGTATCTACATTATGCCTGAATACCACTAGTAAGAACTATGAGGAAAATCATGTTTCATAGTGCTGTTTGGCAATCCTGAAAGTGCACTGCAATCCTTCTGCAGGGTGGATGGACAGTGCTATAGAAATGGAGACCTTATGAATTTATTTCAGCTTTCATGTGATATAGCAAAATCTACTATGTTTTTGAGATGAGAGAGCTTGTCAGACCTTAGTAGTGAGCATCACCCATTCCAAAGAAGTGACAGCAAGTATTACCAGCAGAGAAGCTGTTGCCCTCATGCCCTACAGCAAAGTCACTGTCTGTCTATTATTTGACAGGCAGGGTAATAAGGGAATATGTCATGCTGGTGGAAAAACTGACACAATTGCTGGAGAGTCCTAGGATGAGCAAAATGCAAGTAGCATGTCCAACGTCTGTGCCAGATAACAACTTAAATCATATGTTTATTACTGCTAAATTACATCCCTTGTACTGCTGACACCTGCAAGTGCTTGGCAAAATCTGAAAATAAAATAGCATTATTTGCTGTCAGCAGAATGCAACTTTTCCTGAACATCTGAAATTGGATTTCATAATTAGAAGTAAAAACTAACAGCCATTATATGCTCAGCACTACAATCTCTCTTGTCATTGAAATAGTGTCATTTACCTACCAATTATTTTCAAGGCTCTATAGTTCTAATGAAGATACATGGTTGGGGAATTTATTATATCAGTGATTTAAACTGGACCAAAACAGATGAACAAAGGCAAAAGAATGAAAACCAAACAATAGTCTCCTCAGTCAAAGCAGGAAATCCAATTGCATTTTGCTGCTATAATCCATACTAGAAACTTCCCTGTGACACATCAAAAATTGGATGCAGTGAGTGACTGAGAGACTGAAATCACTGGTAGCTCAGGCTTGCAATTCATCCACAGGTCAGGCAGAGTGCAGCAAATGACCCAACTTTTTCTACACTTGTTCTCCTCTGAGCTCCAAGCACACATTTGACACACTGCCCCCTCTGAGGAGGGGTAGAAAAAGCCTTATCAAATCAGCTCCTTCAGGCTGTGAAAAATCACAGAGATATAATACAGAACCCTAAAGCCATGTAGAACAAAGAATTTGAAAATTATGAAGTACAAAACAAAGTCCTAATCCTTTAAAAAATAGGTTCCCATTAAGGAGTTTAACTTGATACCGTATTTTTTGAATTTATTACACTGCACAGTATAAACCAGAAAAAAGCTACCAAAAAAGGCTTTGAGGAACATATAGGGCAATACAGTGTTATCAGAGAAATTTCTCTGCACAGCTGTCTGGAAAAGCTATGTGAAAGTGACTAAACAAAACCACAAGGAGTCCCCATAAGACAATTTTTCCAGTATCTTTCATATTTATTACATATTCACTCAAATGCAATTCTAATTGCCTGTACTTGAAAGCACAAGAGACTTTATTTAAATTTACTCATTAAAAATCTTTATGAATGAAAATCGGACACAGGAACATTTTTAAAATTTGTAATAGTCACTAACACAAAATATATAATCATTCTACTGATAAATTTTGTGATCTCTTGAAAACGTTCAATTTTTCAACACACCTTAAAACACACATCCTGCAAGAAGTGAAGTCCATCATAATTAATTTACCTCATAAAGTAGCTAAAAAATTGTACCTGATACACAGTGTACTGATTTTCAGGAAAACACAACTAGAAATTACAAACCCCTGAATTTTTCTGTTTGCTTGGAAGTCAAGAATACAAGAGACACAAGATTTTAACTCATGTTATCAGAACCCCATTTTAGTTTAAGCAGGTGACAGAAATTCAATAACAATTTTAATTCACTCTTGGAATGTCTCTTGCATGCAAGTGGTATTCAAGAAAGATTGCTTGATGTCCAAACTGTAGTGGACAGGTAATTTCCAACGTCTGTCTCCGTACCCCCTTACAAAAGAACAATTTGATTAATCCCCCAGGGGGAAACTGAGTAACATATTTTTGCAGCTGGATAGGGACACTAGCAAGCCAAAAAATGATACCACTCCCTGAACGTTGTATCTGCCAATCTTAAAAATAAATGCATGAAAGAGTTTAAGTATCCAAGTAAGCTGTCAAGTAACATATGAGAACATGTCATCACAGCTGTGTCTCTGTGTATCCAAATACTGAGGCACTTATTAGACACAAGATTCTGCAAAATACAAAGAAAGTGGCAGTGGCCTGTATAATCTTGAAGACTTTTAGAATACTCTTATTTTTACACTGAGGTATCAGATGCATTTATAAATCCAATTTTGAAAATCAATTGGAAAGTGTCTCTTCAGAGATTATGGTGATGATAGCAAAGAATGACAGTGCTACAGAAGCTTCTATGCAGACAAACAAAGAAACAAAATCTTTACTTTTTGAGAAGTTAGTACTACAAAAGAATACTATTACTTTCAGTATTATTAAACAGCTAATCCATGTCAAAAATATAGTTCTAGTTTTACAAGGCATGCCAATAAAGTATTAATAACCTTCATAAGAATGTTCAGTGAAAGAAAAAGGTTTAGTAATTCAAATCATCTTCCTTTGTTTAGAAAACACATGCATTTTCTATCTTTGTCCTTAGAGGCTTGTATTCTGTAGTATGCCAGAAATACATTTTCTTGTCAGTATTACCAATGCTGATACAGTATCTGTACTCACACCTTTCTCAGAGAGAACACAATGTCAAAAACAAGCCTTTAACTGGGATAGTAAAATTCTCTTTATTGATTATTTCCATTTTGCATACACTCTGGGTTTTTTTAATATCTATTTTGAAGACAATCTGAAATCTTTATTTTATGACCTTCTGTTTTTCAGAGCAAACCTATGCACAGCACTTCATAAAAAACTGCAGACGCTAAGTAAAACTCCTAAACCAGGATACTTCAACTATTTTTAGGGTGCATTAACTTACTTTGGAGGATGTAGAGTCACATTCCTGACAAATCCATCCATAGCCAGTCTGTTTAGGAGACTTTTTCAAGGGAGGGTCTAGACAGCCAAAATGGTAGCAAAGCCTGCATTCATCACACCTGCAAGAGAAAAACAAAATATATACTTATATTAAATGGTACTTCTGGACTATTTTAGATTGAGCTTCCCTGCAATTCTCAGCAGAAGATTTCCTGATCCATTATCACAATAAAGAAAATCAATTTTCTATAAGCGGTAATTTTAAACAGGCACTTCAAGTAGGTTCTGCTTAATCTGGAATATTCTGATGCAGACACTCATGTATCACCTTTGTCATCATCTTATATAAATGACAACATTTCAAAGACTTGCAAATTAGTGAAAAAAACTGCTTACATTTTTAGATACTTCAGTGCCATTCAAAGCCCGTTTTTTCAGAAATTTTGACTTTTTTAGACAGTGACAAGATTTGTTTTTCATTGTTTTAAGACACTATTTTGCACATGTAGCTTTGTGAAAAATTCACTCACATATTCAATAACTCAGGTTTAATTTACAGCTATGAATTATGTTTTTTACACCAGGACTATGTGGTTGATAAACAAATGCACAAAATATTTTTTCATTCACACTGAATTTTCTGGAAAGGGGCATTAAGTTAAAATGATTTCACTGTGATCTTTCACTCATGAAAGTGCTCTGTGTACAAACAACAAATTCATGTTCTTCTTTAATAAACCTTTCATTAGTGTTTTATACTGTACATAGTCCACATAAAAAGCTCAAAATATACAGCACAGCTATTGTTAACCTACTTTTAATGTACCACCATAGAAAACATGTTACAGTAGAACATGTCTTTCATGAAGGGATTTTTAAATCAGTACAATAATAAGCTCAAAATGAGAAAGAGATTTTTTCAAAGCAAGTAACAGAGATTTTCATAGACCCTACTGAACTTCTCTTTATTTGCATATCCCCCTGTATTCCTTTGTATGAAAAGGAAAGCTTTTTTCAAATTTACTTTGCAACAGCCTCTTCATTAAACATTCTTAAACTCTCAATAAAAGCCAATATAAAGGATTGAACAATAAGAAAGAGTAAATGTTTAAAAATCAAATTTTTAAAGTAATCCACGACACACTCTGCTTTCCTAGCCACTCATTTTCTCCTCTACAGTATGCGCAAACAGAAAAATGTCAAAAAAAAAAATGCAGTAATAGTATGGCACAGGCATCATCAGATCAAAGACATAGGAATATAATTTATCAACAGAACAGCCAGTGCATTGCAGGAAGAGGATTCAACTGACAGAACATACTGCTACGTTAATAGAACAAAATGTTCATGTGGCTTCTCCACGGATGCGTCTCCAAATGAAAAGAAGTAACTGCTTTGCAATTATGATTGTTCAACCTAAGTAAATACTTTTGTCCTCACTGCCAAGGCTGTGCATGCTAGGAGTCACAGGTAACACATGAGCA
This sequence comes from Rhipidura dahli, assembly GCA_013399225.1. Lineage (NCBI taxonomy): Eukaryota > Metazoa > Chordata > Aves > Passeriformes > Rhipiduridae > Rhipidura > Rhipidura dahli. Next base: position 197,288 of record VXAC01001791.1, read on the forward strand.
CTGGCAAGGGTGTGGCATGTGCTGTTTTCCACTAAATAGAAATTAAAAGCAATAATCGGACTATCCACAGGATGCAACACTGGACTGACATGGCATGGATATTTTCTTAAAAATGAGATATACCATATTGCAATATATAGCCTTAGGACTGCTTAGCAGTGCCTCTAACTCCAGGACAAAGCAAACTCCAGGACAACGTAGAAAACCATTCCCAGGCTTTAAAGAAGAGTTCTAATGTTGAAATATATTACTTAAAACCAGGAATACATGTGTTTTTATTTCCTTTGAAAGATATATTAAAATAATAAAGGTTGAGAATGGGAGATGGGAATAGGGCACACTCCTAAATCCCAACAGTGTATGTGACCTTCAGCAAAAAATTAAGCCTCCTTTGAGCCTCAGTGTTCTCATCTGTAAAGGAGTATATTTTTACTAACCTATTAACCTAACTACTTGGAATCGTGTGCACGTAAGGGCTTGCACTTGAGCAGGGCTTATCAGAACTCCCTTCATGTCAAATTAAGGATCCTCTTAAGGAACAGAAAATAAAGAAACATACTATTTCTGACTGATTTAGAGTATTTTCAGAGTTTAATCCTAAAATCTGCATTTGATTTAAACAGTGCCAATTTAGATTTTTTTTCTTTTTTAATGAAGCAATTGCTTTATATGTTTCAATGTTCAAAAGAAAACGCTTCCCCTTTAAAATTACACTTTGGCATTTCTTCTCACATTTTTACTATTTTGTATCTAGAATGTGGTCCTTCCTGACTGCACTTTCGGCCACGTTTCCTCAGAATACGCTGAGAGAGTTTGCGAAGCCAGGTTGAAATAACCATAACATTGTGAAATTAAATATGGATCTCAAGGCATCATTCTAAAGCTCAATGTTTTTAATATTTATTGTCATAAATTTTTATCACTTCAGACTGTTTAGTTTGGTAGAAGAAAAACTGCATTTTGCTATAATGAGTTAAAAATATCTGTATGAAAGTTTTCAGATACTAATAGCTTCTATCCTCATCCGCACAGCTGAGGAAATGCAAATGAGTATTTTCATATATCAAAACGTAAAAAGCTGCATGGTGATAAAAACGTAACTATATCAAATATTTTTAAATGATTGCTTCCTACTGCTTTTTATTGGAATATGAATTCTGTACTGGAAAACAGAAATTCTCTGATTCTGAAGTTCCCAGAGAATGATGCTGGGAAAATGGATGAATACACACTGTACCTTGGTTAAAGATGACGCTCTAGCTGTCTGGCAATCATTGTCTGCTGAGACTGACTGGGGACAAAATGTGAAGCTTACACACATCACAGTGCAGAAAAAAAATGGCATTCCTAATTCCTAATTCCAAAAGAAAACCTTACACCTAAGTTAAAATGGCACTAATAAAACAAGATTAATCCCTCAAGTGTATACTATTAGTTGTGCTCTTTTGTCTAGCAACATAAAAATGATAGAAATCCCACTGTCACATTCAGAAAATAAGAAAGCGACACAGAACACAGAGTACTTTCGACTTAGTTATAGAGAATGAAATTGCTGGGTCACAAAAGATGTCCTGCTGGCAGCCTCGCAGCCTGTGGGTAAATGCACTCGCAGATCAATCACAGACTGGACATTCACTGAGCACAGCAGTCACAAGGCAACGTCATTTACAAGTATCATCCACTTCCATCCTGAAGATGGCTTAATAGGACAAACAAAACTGTTGGGATGGGGAGTGGGGGAAAGGTAAAGAAGGCACTTCCTCCATATTACAGGCTGTTGCAATTTTTACCCTTGTGCATTCAAGGTCACACGTTCAAAACAGTCTTTCAGCTAGCCAATATTTTATCTTGCTGCTATTTATGGATAACTGTTTTTTTGGTGAAGCACAGGACTTACAAATGCAATTAAGTGGTGGGACCTCTTCAGTGGCCTGGAGAGCTGCTGTAATGAAAACTTTGTGGAAATAAAAGCAGAGCTCCACACAAAGACAAGCTAACCTAACCTCCTAAATTACCTCTAACTGACAGGTAATTGCTTACTATCAATATTATAACAAGCCTGAAATTACTTTATGCATCAAAATTAAAAATCACCGTGTTCGTCATTCCAGCAATTAATGAGGATAGATATATGCCCACTAAATACGGAGAAAATGGAGTGTGAAGAAGAAAGGTGAATTCTGAAGAAGTTATGATAAAAAAGTTTAAAAAAACCCAAACAAATATTTTTTACTTTTAGAAGTATAGAATGCAGGTCAGCTACATCTTCACAACAAGAAAGCTTGACTAGGCATTTCCATACCTGAAATATGTTTGCTTTGTTCTTTAACAGAGTGATCGCCATCTGCTCTTGCCCTTGGATTGTTTTTATTAGGTTTTTTAGCAGTACAGCTGGCTGTGCTCAAGCCCTACATAACTCTGCATTTTCGTGTTCATAATTGCCTAATTATGCTCTAATCAATAGTGTAGATACTGATTTTACAATGTAAATGAGATAAATGAGATAATGGTAGGGGTCAATCTCATTTTATTTACAAAGCTCAGCACACACATCCAATTTCATTACATTGCATCTACCTGCACAGGAGGGAGTCTTATCAGTTGGCCTGCAGAAGTCCTCCTGCAAGCACTGGGGAAAAAGACCTGTGCTTTTACAGAGGAGCACTGAATGCAAAACCCACCCCTCACAGGCACATTTGTAAGCCACTGGTTAATATCATTGAAAACCACAAAGAGCTGATTCAGCCAGAGTCAAGAAACCTATTTTGCATTCACGACACAGCATCACCCATCTATAGCTGTAAAAGTAATTACTTACGTGTCCCTGAAACACAACATTAATAAGCTAATCTTTAAATACAACTTTCCAAATATGCTTCAGAGACTACAGAAAATCTCACTTATGTACGCATCATTGCACACTGCCTGCAGTGTCATGCCAAAAGGTACCAAAATGAACAAAATACAAAATTGCAAAATATATATATACTACTCCCAATTCATCACAAGAGCTTGGAAAGATTTACTTTAATGGAAAAAAAAAAGATATAAAACATTGATACTTATCATCACCATTAAAAGTAGAGAATTTGTCATATAAGCCTTACTCTGACAAATTTAGAATTAGTTAGATAAAAATTAAAAGTAAGCTAACCCAGAAATTTTAAAACTCTAAGGGAACTGCAGTGGGATGGCTATGTGTACATGCACCCACTTGCTGGGGGGATGCAACACAATAGCTACTCCAGCACTGGAGTAGATTTAACTACTGATAAGCATCATCCCTTGCTGGCTTGTTTTGGACCCCATTGCTGACTAAATGCTCTTAGCACCTGAGGAAGAGACATCTGAGGAACAGAGGTTTCTTCTCAGGCACTGATTGCTCTCCCCTTTAATCCCTCTGTGTCCAAGTGCTGAGTCACTCTGGAACTGCAAATAAATGGAGATATGCTTGGGGGTTCATTTCAAATTGCAGCCCATTCTCAATTTCTGATGAGCACCGTAAAACCAGCCATGACCGTGTAAGTCACTGTAAACACTTGGTTTCTTATTAGCACCTGTATGATATATCCAATAGAAAGCACATAAGCATTCTCAAAAACCCAGAGTATATTAGTGTAGCTCAAGTGAATTCAAACTGTAGAACTGAAATTACTGACTTCAGCCTGGAGCAGCTGAGGAGTGCTCCTGGAATACCTTACTGCAACCAGACCACAGGACTAATAAATTCTGGATGATAGGAATGAATACTATGGAGTGGGTTGCAGCAGCAACTCTTAGGTGTCACATCCAAGAAGGCACTTTCCTGTGACCTTATTTAGACAGTAAAATTCAAGATCTAATGGTGAAATAAATGTATACTCATCTATTTAGTCCACTGTAACTATTGCTGTCCAAAAAGTACATTTATTCTAGTTACTGAGGGAGGAGCCCAAAACTGTAGCATGTTTTCATTATAGAATATGTGGATAACACTCTTGTTATCTTTTGGTTCTGACATTTCTTGAAACAAAGTGGAAATAAGCAACGGTAAGACTTCGTATGTTACCCTACCACTCTACACCAAAACTCTTCAATTCAACCCCATTAATTCCAAAACAAATTACTTTCATTTTGCTGTGATGTCACAGGTCAAACACAAACCAGAAGTGATGCTGCACTATATTTAGACTCTGAAAAAGAAGATCTAGATTCTTATCAACTCCTTTGTTTTTAAGCAAAAAATTGTCAAAATAATATAACTCTATTAAGTATAAAATGAAAGAAGCTGGTTCTCTTCTTCCTGATTGCTACACATTTGCCCTTGTCTATAACTGGCGTAACAACTAAAAATGGATGGCCATCTTGCACTTCCTGTTCTACAGAACAGTTTTAAGAAGTCTACTCCCATAGGCCAGTCAAGCTTTAGGTGACTTTACCACCAGGAGTACGACAACATTTCAGCACTGAAATTCTTATGTGACTGCATATGCATAAATTTTTGATTATAAACCAAGATATAGCCCAACTATACAGCCTCTTCACACACAGGTACTTGTTATCCTGAAAGGCTCTCTGTCTTCATAGATGTTAAAAGTTCAACCACGTAAAACTTCAAGGAACTTCACCTAATTTCTAAGTTAGAGATAATTCTGCAGTCAGTCCTGTGTTGAGTGGGTGGCTGCAACAGATGTCCTTCAGAGACTTCTCCAAACTACATCCTTCTAGATTCTAATATTTTCATAATTTTGATTTAGGTAAATGAAATACTCTTTCTGGGAAGGATAAGGCTATGGTATTACACTAAGAAATTAAAAGTCACATTCTAATTTCTGTTATGTCAGGTACAATGCAAATACACAAAAGGAGGTCTCTTATTTACATAGTTTATAATGGTAGATGACAAGAGCAGACTACCACTCTCTTCTGTTATGCCTGGAAGAGAGAGGGCATGGCTGTTGCTGAAAGGTGAGAGTTACCAATGATGATTACTGCATTCTGATTTTTATTTTTACCTACTCCTGATGAAGACAGTGTATGGGCAAGGTGGACACACAGCCTGAGACAGCATGATGAGCTTACTGATCATCAACTAACAGTAGTTTCATGATAAGGTACCTCTGTGCTTTTGGATACAGGACACTGTCTAATCTCCTGTTTACTCATATTTCTGTCCAATCTCAAGGGCATTAATAAAACCAAATAGTGTTTCTCAATTATACCACAAGCCAGTGAAAGAAAATAAGCATTAATCTGGTAGACATCTGCATAGCTAAATTTATTATGCTAAACCTAAAACTTCTGCCTAACTGATTTAACTCATTATTTTAATACTAAAACAAACACCCCCTCATATCCAAAAAAACTAACACTGGTTATTCATGGGGTAAGGAAGAATTTGAAAGGGCTATCATTATATGTCATTCCTATGTAATCTGGATTTTTTCTGAACGGTTTACACATCATTTGCTTTATGAAAATTAAGTTTGCGTGTACAAAATGAATTCTAAGAATGCTGAAAAGAAACTTTATATACTATACCTGTATATGAACACCTTTCTTTCAGCAAGAAATGTTCACTTTTCTCTCTCATAGGACTGTCAAACTATGCAACACATGGCTTTGTTAAATTAGTTTGCAAAATTCATTAATGGCCCACATATACAAGTGGAATATAATGATAAGAAAATTATTTCAGACGTGGTTGCTTCTGTTAATATACAGCAACTGTACAGAACTTCTATCTCCAACATTTTAATATTTAAACTAAGAATTTCTGTGAAGACAATGACTCCAAGACATGCATTAAGGCAATAAAACACCAATTACAGACACTGAAAAAGTCCTTTGACAAATTGAAAAGTGTAAAATTTAAGAAGCTATCACCAAATGCTGCATTTGCTTTTTCTGGAGTACATTCTAGTTGAAATACATGACTGCACCTATAATGCCACTCTCAGGTGTTCAGACTATTAACTCTACTGAATGGTGCACTGTTTATGAACTACTAGACAAGTCCATTATAGTCTTAAATATTGCCATCAAACATCTTTCAAAGGGTGAAACATCAAGTGTCAGCATATGGCTTTCAACATAATGATATGGGGGGAAGAGAGAGAAAGAAAGGGAAGGAGAGAGAGAAAGAGAGGGAAGGAAGGTGAGAAAGAGAGGGAAGGAGAGAGAGAGAGAGACAGAACGAAATTCTACAAGGAAGCTGTACTGGGGAAAAACATAAAAAAATACAGCAGGAATTCACCTCAGGATTTCAAGCATGCCCAGGAAAATGTCAACAATACTTGAAGCAATATTTAACACACATTAACAATAGTCTGTCCTTAAAATCATCCAATAGCAGAGATTACTGAACTTCCCTAACAACACTCTAGTGCAACTGTTCTTACTATTAGAAAAAAACCTTTCTATTGGCTAAATCATCTTGATGCAATGTAGCTTATTTTTGGTCTGACCAGCTTTAAAGAACTTTTTTTCCCTTCTTTGTAGCAACTTCTGTCTTTATCATCTTTATATTCATTTAGGCTTTCTGGACAGATTTCCCACCTTCACTAAATTAAACAAATATTACTATTTTAAGCTTTTTCAATTCATGTCTCCTGTGGTCTTCTTATCAACCAATTCAGTTTGCTTTGGACCTTCTCAGTTTACCAAAGTGGGCAGGATGCACTAGCTGAGACTTTTCAAAGGATGAGATACTGGTCTTCTCAATATTCAGGAGGAGTACTCAAATGCCTTAAACGTGACACCTCTCTTTGTATGTGTCAGGTTTGATCAGTTTGATCCACATTCTGTGATCTGTGATCCAGAGTTCCCTACATTTTCTTTTTTTTTTTTGAAGTTACTCTTAATATCATAATCACATAGTCAACAGTGATTTGCCTTTTCCTTCCTGCACTGCATGCTTTTTCTGAATGCTTTCTTAAAATTTTTTAATTTTACCACTGTAGTCCCTCACATCCTACTGTCATCACCTGCAAGTGTGACCAAATGCTTTATTTCAGTACCTAATACACTAAAGCAAAAATTAACAAAAATATCATAATACTGAAACCAGGAGAGCTTGAGTGGAACCAAGTGAGCTGAATATCATTTGACAGTGAGTCCAAGGTAGCTGGTTTACTTTCCTAATCAGCTACATATTTTATTGCAGCTTAATTAACAAAATCTCTAACTTAAAGGGATGTCACACACAGAAGTATTTTGAAAGTCCTACTAAAGCCAAGATAAGCTACATTTATCATTCTCTCCTATCCACAGTATCTAGACCGCTTCAGTTTAATAAATGATCATAAATCACTGCAAACATTACATTTTCTTTTTTCCTAAACTCAGCATGATGTATGGGCAAACATTTTTTTTTCCCCTTGCTTACACAGCACTTGCACACAACTTTTTACTTTCAGAATACTGCACAAGTGGCCAATAAACTTGGGTCCTTTCTTCCTAACAAGGATTCACAGATCCTTAAAGATCAAATTCCTGCATTAGCATCTACTCCCTAGTGCAAATTTATTTTTAAGGTGTCTTTGTGTGCCTTGCCAATACAGTATGATAAGCATTTCTAATAGTCTAAAAAAAATCTTAACTCTGATATTTTCCCACCCCCTCTTTAAAATAAAACGACGTGTTAGACATCAGGTTAATTTTATTTAATATAATATTCAAACATGAAATGCCCTGGTAAGATATGACTCGTAGATAAGTATACATAAATTTGTATATTCTCCTATTACTCATTACAGCATTTAATTTCTTTCTTAAGTTTAAAAAATACTTTCAAATGGAAACGTGCCTTGATAGATGACAAAACCCACCATATCTCAAGAAATTCAAAGATTATAGATCATAAAATTACAAGTGTGATTGCATTTGAGCAGAATTTTTCCAAGCAAGTTCAAGATGAAAACGATGAAGATGTCAACACTCTGATACTGTAGATTTAAGAACTGGATCTGTACCATTTGAAGATCAAAATACTATGTGTGCATCTACCAGGACATACACGGACGGAGACGAAGATCTCAGCTGTCACGCTGTGTGATCAGTTCTTCATTCCTTCCCCAACTTACAAAACAATTTCGTGTTTGCATTGGGAGGAGATAAGCTTGTCCTGAACACTGTCAGAGAAGTAAGCCAAATAAAACAAATGTCTGCATATACTCAATTTTTTCTTATTTTAAAAAAAAAAAAAATCAGAAAGAAGTATAGGTATAGTTCTATTCACTCAAGTGTCTGGAGTCAGAAACAATTAGTTCATACTAATAAGCATAAAATCAATTTTTCCATGGCAAATCTATTCCTTCAGAATAGTAAGTCTCAAGTGTTTTACAGGTCTCATTATCACTGAACATTTATTTTTTTTTAGGAAACAATCCTTTTTACAGTAAGGTCTATGTACAACACAGTGTTCTATATAGAAATGTTCTTATTAAACTGTATATAAGAAGAGTGGCAGGCAGATGGCAAACCATTGCTTATTTCTTTCAGTATCACCATAGAGGAACACACAATATTTAAGTCCCACAGGCTTCTGTCACTCTTCAGTGAATCCAAGCATCATATAACATCATTTGCCAACGAAGCACAGGGGAAAAAGACATTACTTAATAGGACAATCCTGACAAGACATTTATCCGGGATTTTTCAACGATGCACATACAAAATGTTCCTGATTAGTGCAAAAAAATGCAGGCAAATTAACTACCTTGTCAGTCCAAATAACAAACCAATCAATTACATTCTATCCAAGCCTGACAAGCAAACTCAGTGTTTTGTCATAATAAGCTCATAGTTGAGACAAGGTAGCTGTTCTCCTTTACTTTAGGTATTCTATTGAGAGCTTTATCCACATTTAAAAATCCTATTATAAAAGGTTTCCACGATTGCCTCCGAGGATGAGTTGTGGCAGAGTTGTGTCTCATGAAGGGTATCTACACAGTAAAGTGATAAGAAAAAAATATTAACATTGAAAGATCATAGCAGCTCTCCTCTGTCTTATGAAACATTTTAACATCACACTAAATTTAAGCAATGTGTATGCTCAGATCCAAATACTTAGACACCCACACCAAATTTTCAAGTCTCTAAGTGTCAAAACATTAAACTGAGTTAAGTATAGCATCCTTATAACTTTTTCTCAATACAGCTCAAAGAACAAAGACAGTCCACCACAATTTTTTTTTTAATTATAAAAGCAGCAATTTAATACAAGTAGGCTTGATTGTGAAGTTAGCATTTTACTGAGATTTGAAGCCCACAGAAATGCAACTATGGGATTGACTACAAGCATGAATAACATGGGTACTATGTTATAACCTTAAAAATGCTTGTTTCATAGAATAGCATTCAAAAGAAAACAAGTCTTAGGATTTAGGAAGGACTAAATAAGGGAGGGTTTCTTTCAAAAGACATTGTTATAATTCAGTACATAAAAAGCTTTAGTCACTTCTGAAAAAATGTCTTTGAGCCAATAATTTTAAAGTCTTCACGGCTTTATTTTTCCTACTTGTATTTCCTGTCTATTGACACTCATGACATACATACTTTTCAAGAATGCTTTTTTAAACGTCAATACAATTTTAAAGTGCTGATTCTTTACATTTAAACTCTTTAAACTACTTGCCATTCAGCAAATTAATGTATCTTACAGCACTGTGAGATTTTGAGTAGGAAAACATCAATGTTGTCTCTAAGCTGAGCAGATAAATTTTAAAAGATTGATATAAAGTCTCCATCACCACGTTTGGTGGGTTTTGTTTTGTTTTGTTTTTGTTTTTTTACTTTGAAATGTATTTAAGTAGAATTTTAAATAAAAAAGAAATCGCTGTCACACTTTGATAAAATATAACAGTCTGATAAACAGGAGCCATCTTGTTGCCACAGGTTCAAACAAAAATTCTTTGGCACCAAATTTTAGTTTGATTATAAGGATTTTTAGTCTAAGAATTAGAGAGACAGCAGGAAGTACCATATGTAAATCCACTCCCAATTCTCCCTTCATCTCTTACTTGAGACACAATTAAAATTTTAAATTGAGTGTCCTGAACTGAAATTCTACAATGCAACTTCGAACTTCTTAAGAAAACAGAAGAAAAGCTTAGCTGTAAAATAGGAATATTCTTCAAAGTCATCTTATTACAACCCTCATCCTTTACTGAGTGTGACTAGTTTTGTTCTGATAGCCTCTGGGTGAGGTTGACCTGGTGCACACTAAAATGCAGAAACTTGAAGGGTAGCATCAGAAACAATTCAAGATAAACTGAAGGTCTCTGTGCCACCTCTACCTTCTGAGCAGCAATGTGAGTAGCTGCAACTGTATCATTTGAGTCAGGTCATAAGAATGTGACAGGCTGTCCCATCTGGGACAGTAAGGTTTGGGCAGGAATACAGTGATCTATACTTTAAATACAAGGGGTTTTATTTTGGTTTCTCAAAATGAGTAAATGAGTATGTGAACATGTGAATACACACACATATGTGTGTGTCTTACATATAAATCTCTATTTATTAATTATTTTATATAAAATTTTTATCTATGTAAATGTTTTTATGTATGAAACCAACTTTACAGCTGAACCAATAAAATAATCAGTTAAAGTTTAATAAGCTCACAAATCAAAGTAATTAAGTACAAACAAGGTTCTCAGAGGAAGTTTGTAACTACTGAGATCCTAATATTTTGAAGTACTGTAGGTAAGGCTGTAAGAACACACACATCAAGCAGGAAGTGTAAGTAACCTATACCTGCACTAGTTATTCCTATAATATTTCTTTGTATTGGATTTTTATTGATAACAACACGTCAAAAAATTTAAAGGATATTATAGCATTTACTCATATATTAAAGGGAGATTATTTTTAAATGGTTGGACAATTTTTCCATTTCTACTCTATTAAAAATTTACCTTGACATCATTTATTTTACATGTTCTATGGTTATCTTCACCCCTCTGATGTTTGAAATATTACTAATTAAGGAATCACGACTGACTTCGTTTAAACACAATTCTAGCAAGTAAAAGATTGGTAAGAGACAAAGCAATATGAATGTATAAATACAATAGCTTGTAATTTTTAGCTTGTAATTATTGTATTATTGTAATACGACAGCAAACTCATTTGGTAACTGACTACTGTTCTGAGCAGACCTCCTGCACTGATTACATTTCTCCTGTTCCAGTCTCTCCTTCTGCTCTTCTTCCATCCCTACATACCATTTGCCAACCCTTCCTCAACCAAAGAACTGCTCCCATTCCTGTACATCCATTCAAATTTCTACTGACTGAAGTACCCAGTTGTCTGGCTGAACCTGTATTTTCAGCCTCACTTAGGAAAAGGATTTAATGAGCACAAAAATCTGAAATAAGGACAGTGAGCAAAACTGAACAGCCTTCCTCTCTCACCAGGAGATGCAACAAATATTAAGATAGAAAAAAGCAGCACAGATAATGCTGCAATAGATGTTTCCAATGGGAAGGTTCTCAATTGCATATCTGGTCCTTTAGAAGAGTTGCTCTCTCCCAGCTCTCCTTAATCCAGGACAAAAGTAATTATAAAAGCATTTTTCTTCAAATTTTGGTACAAAGAGGGAGAAACACATCAACCTCTCTAATTCTCCTCCCTAATCACATATGGCTTTCATCAGCTTCCTCACTTAAGTAACTATTATGTAAAAGGCAGGTGTCTAAGAGTGTGTGCAGATTTCCTTTTCAAAAGACTTTATAGAACAAGAAAACCCACAAGTTATTTCAATGCTTTCTACTCTTCATTTGTGTAACAGACACAGGAAAGTGCAAATTGCAGACAAACATAATGCTTATCTCAGCAGTTTTGATCCTGGTTCTTTTCTAGCCATTTTAATACTTGCCTTCATTAGGTTAAATACCTGCTGTAAGAGCAATGTTTCTGGCTGCTAACTGGGCACAAGTAAAAATACATCTGCAACCACAATGTAAAATCAGTTTATCTTCAAGGGTCTGAAGGCAAGAAACTGCTTCAGTGTACCTTACCAACTCTGAAAAATTAGGACTCTCCCAACAGGCTAATTCTGCTAAGCCTAAAGAGGAATTTGGGGGTATTTGCAAATAACTTTAATGAGGTAAAGATTATAAGTAATATGCATTTTTAAAAGTCAGGCTGCTCAAGGTTCACCTCATCTCAGAAATTAATCTGTACCCAACAGCTCTATTAAGTGGACGAGAGTTACCAAGCACTTTGATGAGAAAAAAAAAAAAACCAAACCAGACCCCCAAAACAACGACGAGCAATGTGTCTTCTACACACTGCTAATTACTTCAATTTTCTCAGTATTGATCACTATAAATATTAATAAATGCTTCCTAAAAGGTTACAGATTTATATCTGCTAATATACAGACCGATTAGCCTGTAAAAAAGTCATCGGCAGGACAAAAGATCACAGAATCTCAGGTACCACTGGAATAGAACAGCTCTGCTTTATTTTAATAACTGCCACATGGGAGCATAAATAATGACAGAGCTGGTCACTGCATAAACATGTTGACTGTCTTGATTTACAAAATTCTTCTCTCCAAGTACTTCTATGCCCACTTCAAAACAAAAATACATTTTCAAACTACTTCAAAGGAAAATTACACTTCTATTACAGAATGAAACCATTTCATATATATGAAACCAACATTTCATTTAATCTTTTGTATAGGATATGTCATTTTCCTTCATTCTGTACTGTCTTTATGAATACAAGCTTCTGAGAACCCATGAAAAAATATCCAGTCAATGCGCTCAATACTCTACATGAAACCCAGCTTTCTCTTTTAAATGACTGCATTTACAGACCTTGTCACAACAAGGTCCCTGATGTTATCGAAGCAATTTCAAGATACTTTAATCATTGGCAAAACTCAGTGACTTGACAAGAGGAATTTGGGCCAGAAGATTTCAATGGCTTAAAAGGAAGGTTATTGAGTGATGTAATTTCATTTGGATGGGACTGATTCCAATTGATCTGTTTTTGTGCAATGCATATCTTCCCTCTGCAGCTGTCTCTATCTGATTCAGTGCTTAACTGCAAGGAGTGACTATCCCTTTCCACTTAAAGTGAAACTCTTCCTTCCTCCTGCTATTATTTTGAATGAGCATGAGGAGCTCATTTTCAAGTTTAATCTCTGTACTCACAGCAAAAGAAAAATACATTCAACTGAATTCCAGCCCATGAATTGTCTTGTAACTGCTAGCATACATATTATATAACTAGAAAAACAGATCATAGAGCATTATGTTTATCATTATTATTATTATGAACTGAAAATAATGAGTTAGGGTCTGTATAACACAAGGGCATATGGAAGTACAAAATAATTCTCAATCCCAACTGCACCATATCATGTAATCTACACTGTATTAGACTGTACTTGTTTTCAGCTGAGTAGTTACACTCAAAAGAAAAAGACCCTGCTTGGTATGCAGCAAGCATAATAATTAATAAATGGTTATGGTATATATGAAAGCATATCTTCTCATACAAGTATGGTTTTCCACTGTTTTAACAGAAAATAAGTGTACCATTAGAAACCTCACAATTCAAGGTTATTTTAAATGGCATAAAACCTAGCAGGGGGAAAAAAAAAAGCCATATATAGGAGGAGTTACAAAGCCTTGAGGTGAGTATTGATGAACAATGTAATCATCATTATATGCTAATGAAACCGAATGAGGATGTGGCAATAGATGTTGCCAGCAATATGTAGCTGACAGGTCAACTAAGTTGCCCTTTATTCACCCAGCTTTGGTCTTACACAGTCTGTGCACCCAAAACATGCCTGACCAACAGAACATGTGACTTGCTGGATTAGACACAACTGTAAGCTTTCCTCTGATAATCTAATTACCAACAAAAATGGAGTTAAAGATCAACTGCCAGTCCTTCACTGCCTTCCCAACTTTCTGTATCACAGGAGATGATATGAGTTCTGCTCAATTTCACTTGTTATGTGTAATCTATATACTTCCAAGTTTTAAGGTCTTTTAGGTGTCTACAGCAGCAGGAACATTCAGGTCACTTTGAAGCAGCGTGCACACCAGACATGCCTGCAGAAAATCTTCCAGAGAAAATATGACTGACCCTCAGTGCCAACCACTTTGCCTGCCTAAACCCAGGGCTTCAGTTCTGTTAACAGTAATTGTTACAGAACATCTCCCCTGTAAAATTATGTCTTCTAAAAATCTAAGTAATTAGGATTTAATCTATCAGTTAACTCAAAAGCATAAACTAAACAAAAATATGTACATTTTATATATTAGACAGCTTTTTATTATGAGTAATGTCACTCACTGCAACTGTTTCTCTTAATGTGAGAACTGTGTACTCCTTCTGAACTACTATATAAATACACTAACATACCATTAATCCCACAGTTCAAATATTTTATTGTAAATAAAAATCTAAACTTTTTTCAATTACGGAACTTGATTATTATTGCTATTATTTAGAGAGCCTAGTGCGAGCAATATTTTAACTAGCAGAGCCATATAATACAATAAATTAGATTATAATATTGATTTGAAATAAAAAACGTGAATAGTCTTTTAAAATAAAAAAGTGGTGTGAAGGATATTTTTTTTCCATTTCAGTATATAAAATATAGTCTAAAGTTATTATTATATGATACTATTATAATTATTTTGTTTATTTTTACAGAAAAGTAGATTAAGTAATTTATTGGGCAGTGGAAATAGATGAAATCTGACAAGAAAAATCCATATTTCACTCCACTGTTTCAGTTTAACACTTGACAGTCAACACCAGGGACTAATGGAGTTGCAGTCACAGGACTGAACAGTTTTCATACTGCTTGCAGTGAAAATACAGGCCTAACCCAGTAAGTCAGCCATCAGCTATTGATAGTTTATTGATATCTGTGAAGCATTTAGAACATTCAGTGTGAATTCAATGTGTTAAAATCTAAGCATAACTATCACAAGCACTACAAAACATGCCGAAGTAGGAATTCTGGTTTCTCGCTCTGCTGCTCTTCCAAGCTCAAGTGTAAAACACAGAGCTTGGAGATGGGCATTTTTTTCCTCCTTTCAAAGTAAATTGTTCTTCAAGATATTTTTAAAATTTTTTCCTCTCAAAACTCCCATTCTCAGAAACCTTAAAACTGTATCAGTTCTACTGTGAGCCATTCAGAAGTCTCTACAGGATCACAGGGAACCTCTTCATCAAGCTACTGTATATCATAGTCCAGGTCAAAACCTGTGATGGACTTGCTGCTATGATTAAGAAATCAATTATGATCCGATTTTATTTATAAATTAATTAAATAATTTATTTAATT
>VXAC01001794.1:27153-51012 GCA_013399225.1 Rhipidura dahli
GGGGGGGAAGATGCTCTGGAGTCTCTGGGCTCGTCTGGTGTGAAACGATGCGGAATTTGGTCCTTTCGCGCGCCGCTGCCTCGGGGAAGATGCTCCTGGAGCCCCAGGGAATGAGGCGGCGATTCCTCATTCCAGGGAAAACCGATGGACTTCGGCGGGAGTTTTGTTTTTTTTTTGGAGTAGAGTCAGTCGTTGTTTATCCGGAGGAAAGGCAGAAAATAGCGGATTAAAAGGGATGGTTTGGGGAGGGGCTGGAAGCGAAAATAAAGGTGTTGGGGAGGGGGTTTCTTCCACTGCTGTTGGATCTGAGGAGACGTGGCTGGGATGGATGCGGGAGTGATGATGGGAGAATGAGCCGGAGGATGAGAGGGGGATAAACGAGTGGAATTGGGAATTCAAAACTCCGTGTGGATGCGAGCAGCGTGGATTAAACTCGGATTAAATGAGCGTTGCTGTAAAGTGCTGGGAGCTGCCCCGTGAGGAATTTCCACTGAATTTTGGCTGCTCTGCCTTGGGCAGCTGCACTCGGGGGCTGCTGTGGTTTATCCGGGGTCAGAGAGGTTGGGTGATGTTTAAAAACCCAAAAAGCAGAAGGCAACAAAAGCGTTTGGGGTTTCATTTGGTGTTTTTTAATTGCCTCGAGAACGGGCTGGGTGCAAATATTTGGGCACAACGTGCCAAGCGTGAGCAGCGTTTGATGTCTCTGAGCTTTCAGCAAACCATAAATGTGCATTTATTCCTCCCCTGATTATTCTCCCGATGAACATGAGCTGACTCTGAGGAGAAAAGGGTGTTTTGAAGTTGGCAGATTTTTTTTTTTTTTTTTTTTTCCCGCATGGCATAATTGTTGGGTCTTGTGCAAGCTGGGTTCCTTACAGAGAATTTCGCTTGTTCGGGAGCAGGGCTTGGACAATAGTCACATATGCAACGGGTTAGGGGCTAGAAAAGAGCCAGGAAGCCAAAACTGGGGATTTATTTGGCTGTTGTGTGTCCAAGGATTGTTAGGAAGGAATCTCTCGCCGCAATTCCTGCCGAGATTCCGGCTGCGCTGTGCTCCAAAGCCCTGGGCTTGACAGGAGGCCCTGCGAGGATGGAGAAATTGGGGATCATCAGCCTCGTGGCTTGGGAAGGGAACGGTGACAACTGGTCAGGAAAAGGCACATTCAGGTTCTGCCTCTGCTCTGGGTGTCTTTTTTTTGGCAGGGAGTTCCTCGTGGCTGCTGCAGCTCTGCCCACATCACAGGTTGTTTCCCTCGGTGCTGAAACACACTCACTTGTTAATTATTATTTTTAAGCAGCCCTGTTTTGTCTCAGCACCTCCAAACACGTGACGAGAAGCACTTTCTCAGCAGCAAAAGTGGTTTATTCAGTGTAAAGGACTGAAAATGTCTTTCAGGTCCTGTTTTTCTTGGCCTTTTTTCCCCCCTCCATGAACTGTTTTTACACTGAAACGTCACAGGGCTTCTGCTGGGACTCGTAAAGTGAAATTTAGTGTTTTCTCAGCCCTCAGAAGATGTTAATGGATTGATTTAGAACAGTTAACAAACGGAACTACTTCAAAATACTACAAAATTCCAAAAAAAATACTGCAGAATTCAGCTGCTGCTGTGTAAGTGTGGATTCTTTCCCGGGTGTTTTTAGCTTTGGGGAAGTGTGAAAGGTTTTCTGGAGTTGACCCCAGCTCTGAGGCAAAACAAACCTGAGGGGCTTGGTTTAAAATTGTTATAAATAAAGAGAGAAATAGTAAAGAAGTTGTCTGAAAACTTTGCCTGTGACTGGGAGAAGTGGTTGAGGTGAGGAGGAATGGGAAGATGGGGTTGTTCCAAAGATCCCCCCCCGCCCCCAGCTCTCTCCAATCCTTTATTTTCTGCAGGAATCCTCTCCAGGGAGAATGAGAAGTTTTCTTGCTTTGTTTAACAACCTTTGTGGTTTTCAGCTGGAATATTTCATCAAGGGTTGGGTTTGTTGCTGGGTTGTTTTTGGTGTTTTTTTCCCTTTTGGGGAATGAAACCTTGGGAGATGTTCCTGTCTCAGGAGCCTGTTGTTCCCAAACCCTTCACTTTTCCTAAACCCTTCACTTTTCCCAAACCCTTCACCTTTCCCAAACCCTTCACCACAGGCTCTCCTATGGAAAAAAAAAGCCCCCCTTCAATGCCAGTGAAAGGAAGAGGATCCTCATTAGTGTGAAACCCTTAACGAGTCTTTGCTCCTGGGGGTGCTGAGCAAATCCAAATGGTGGCACAGAAATCATTTCAAAATCCCATTTTGAGCTGAGAATATCTCAGCTGTTGGCTGATGTCTCCCCGTGTGCCCACAAACGCTCTTCACTTTGGGCTTTTAGGAGAGTTTAGCTCCAAGATGGATCAGGTGAGGCTT
Source organism: Rhipidura dahli (assembly GCA_013399225.1). Taxonomy (NCBI): domain Eukaryota; kingdom Metazoa; phylum Chordata; class Aves; order Passeriformes; family Rhipiduridae; genus Rhipidura; species Rhipidura dahli. Next base: position 29,530 of record VXAC01001794.1, read on the forward strand.
TTGTGGCTCAGGAGCCAGGGAATTCCAGCTTTAGGAGCCAGGCAATTCCAGCTTTGGGAGCCAGGCAATTCCAGCACAGAGCCACCCCATGAAAACAAAACAGGTGAAAGGGGAGAGGAAGTAAAAATGGAAGTGAGATTCCATCTTTGGGGTGGAATTTCTAGGTGAACTGAGGCTGATGATTTGTGTGTTTGCAGTAATTGATATCCTGGTGTACCGAGGAAAATGCAGATTAAAACCCACTGTTCTGCTGGAAAAAAAAAAAAAATCCCTTTTTGCAACAGTGTGAAGAAATGTCTGAAGTAGGCATAAAAAAACACCGAGCTGCCAAGTTTATATTTTTTCCCCTAATTGTTGTTAATGAGCTTTTAGCTTGGGGGATGATAATGAGAAGCACGTGAGCTGTTACACCTCCAGGTCGTGGCAAATCAGTCGAAATCTCTCAGAAAACGGCAAATTGTTGGGACATACCTTGAGATTTTTTTTTTTCTTTTTTTGCAAGAACTCTCTGGCTAGGTGAGTTCCTTTAATTAGGTAATTATGCTGTAATTCACGAAGAAGTCTGGCTTTGTAAGAGCTTTACTGAGGAAGCAATAGATATCTGAAAACCGGGAGCTTTTCTTGTTCCTCCCCACGGTGCTCGCACTTCTCTTGTCTCTCTGCTTGGCTCTGCAATTCAGCTTTCAGCTGCTTTTCCAAATGGAGACAGAGAGCTGGAATCCAGGGATGTGACAGCTCCAAGTTCCTCTGAAATGTGTCTTGTGTAACGTGTCAGTCATGACAAATGGACTATTTAAAGAAAGATTCTGACTAAGGAGGTGGGTTTTTTTTTTTTTTTTTTTTCCACGTTTTTTTGGGGGCTTTCTTGCTGAAAAACCAAAGGAAAAAAAGAAAAAAAAAAAAAAAAGCACATCCTCAAGCACGGGGGAATCCCCCACAGAAGGCTGGGATCGCTAAATAACTTGGATTTTAAAAGGAAATGATGGTTTAGAGGGGGTGATGGAGATGACAAAAAAACTTTCCCACTCAACCTCTAACCGTGTGCACTGAGAAAAAAGAAGCTGTAAAGAAGCTGTTTTTTCCCCCCACCAACCTCTCCGGGTTCAGCCAGGGATGGGGTTTGGTGGGGATGTTGGTTTTTGGATTTTTTTTTTATTTCAAAGGACTAATTTACCAGAGCAAAGCCTGAGTGCATTTCTGCCCTTTTCAGCCTTTTCAGGCCGAGCGTGGCGAGCTCAAGCCGGGAGTTCTGGGCCGCGGCCGCATCCCCGCACTGGGATGTTCCATAGGGATCAGCCGAGCCGCTGTAAGGATGCTGCTCGCGTCTCCCCATCCATCCCTCATTCCCCGTGAAACCAAATCCATCCCCTCCATGGAGCAGCGCTGCCTGGGCACCGCGTTTTCCCACTCGCTTCCAGTGGGCGGCTTTTCGGTTTGATGAAGAAATACTGTCCTCTAATTACATTCTGCCCCTCTCTCTCTCTCTCTCTCTCTCTCTCTCCCAGGCTTTGAAAAGCCTCCCGAGACAATTGGAGGGTTTGGAGTTGCAATGAAAGCGCCGTGGAAGGAGCTGGCCAGGGTGGGGTGATGAAGTGATAAGTGGCTTTTTAGCTGCAAATCCTAAAAGTGTCCCGAGGAGAGCACTCGGTGCTGCCTTGTGGCTTCTGCGCTGCTGGGGCTTTGTTCCCATTATTTTTATTTTTTTTCTTTTTTTTTTGTGGTTTTTTTTTTTTCGGTTTCTCTGAGCCCGATTCCATTCCAGTCAATTCCTGACGAAACCGGGCTTTGTGCTAAATCCCGGCATAGTTTGGGTTGGGAGGGACCTTAAAGCTCACCCAGTGCCGTGGCAGGAGCACCTTCCAACCATCCCAGGGTGCTCCGAGCTTCCCTTGGCCGCTTCCAGGGATGGGACAGCCACAGCTCCCTGTGCCCGGCCCTCCCCACCCTCACAGGGAAGAACTTTTCCCTGAAATCCAATCCAAACCCGCTTCCCGTCAGTTTAAATCCGTCCCCCCTTGTCCTGTCACTCTCTGTGCTCTTGTAAATCCTTTCTTGGGATGTGCTGGACCCACTCCAGCTCTTGCCTGGTGCTGGGATTGACTTTTTCCAGGAATTTTGGAGCTGTGCCTTGTGCTGCAGGTTAAAGAACAGGCTCTGCGTGGGTGAACAAAGTGATGGAGATTTGTGGCTGACTCCTACCTCGAGCTTGATCTTATTATTATTATCTTTTTATTCATAAATTCTGCTCTGGGGGTCCCCCAGAACCAGATCATTTCTTCCTGTGCTCAACTTCAGCAAATAAAACTGGGTGTGAAAATCTCCCCCCTCCTCCCTCAGATGTAACTCATGGAACGAGGAGTTCCTGGCTTTTGTTTTGGATTAATTTTGGTAACATAGTCCCTGTGGGGTTCTGGGTGAAGGGAGGGGTGTCAGGACTGAGTGACACAAATCCAGGAATATATATTTATATAAATATATGGATATCTATTTGTGTGTGTCTGTAGGGGTGTTGGATGCTCAAGGAGTTTTCAGGTTATTACCAGGGAGAAATTAAATAATTCAGAGCTCATGGCTGGCTCAGAGGTGAATTCAAGATGAATTCACCGAAATTTGGGCTGTGTTAAGGAAAAACCCCTTGATTTGGGGATGAGGGAGCCTAAATCCTGGATTTCAGCATCTGTGGCAGTTACAGGTGGGTTTCTTTTTGTTATTGAGGTTCCTCTTAGTGGCTGCTCCTTCTGGTGGCAGGGCCGTTTGTGGTGTCCTATTTGGAATATTTCATGTTTCATTTAAGAGCAAACCACATTCAGACATCTGCATAGAAGTCAGGATTTGCATTTCCATGATTTTTATGGATCCCTTGCAGCTCAGGATTTTTGGTGAATTTTTGGTGAATTTTTGATGAATTTTTGGTCAATTTTTGATGAATTTTTGGTGAATTTTTAGTGAATTTTTGGTGTCTTCTGCAGCTGGAGAAAAAGAATGGGAATGGCATGTGGGAAGAGCAGGATGATCTGGAGAGTTGTGAGGAGGACAAAGTGGGGGTTATGTCCTTTCAAACCACACAAGCACAAAGAACTTGTTTTAATTTTAAGGACAGCCATTCTAGACTCAGAATGGCATTAATTATGCTGAAAAAATCCGTGCAAAACTCTGCTATTCTTAAAAAAAAAAAAAAAAAAGCCCTTAAATCAGCTGTTTATTCCCTGGAGTTGTGAGAAAGAGCCCTGAGCTTGGATTTAATGATGTTTAATCATTCTTTCAAAAACACAAAGGAGGCACTAAAAGCTGTTCAGCTGAGCTATAAAGAACTAATAGCTATAACTCAGATTCAAAAGTGATTCAGTTCCTGAGGTAAATCCATAATCCGACCAGTCAGGAGTTAATCTGTCATCAGACTAAGACTAGAAGCAAATCTATTTAACTAAGAATAGTTAATTCACCTGAATTGGAGCAGGGATGAAGATGCTGCTCACCAGAGTTTATTTTGAGGAAATCAAATGTGGAAAGAGCAGAAACACCAAGTGGCTTTCTAAGGAAGAGGGGGGAAAAATCTCCTTTGGAATTTGTGCCGCTCTTTTCCTGCACTTCCCAGGATGGTTGGAGCTGCTGGTTTGGATAACGTGGAGATGAGTCAGTGAATAAAGAAGGGAATATCCTGTTTATCCTCAAATTGGAAGGGTTTAGGAAGAGCTTTTCGTGGCATCAAACCCAAATTCACCTCTCCCTCCTTGCTCTCCTTGTTCCTGTTGTTGTTTCATCTCAGGACAAATTGAAGGGATGAACTTTAACCTCTTAGGAGGATAATTTATTAAAATAACAGATGCTGCAGAATGGGGCCTGGGTTGATCTGCAGTTCTTAAGGAAGATTAACAACCTGAGAGTTCACAAATCGGGGTCCTGCTTCCGACCTCGGCTTGTGGGGAGGACAAAGGCACCACTCAGATCCTGCCTGTAATTCAGGAGGTGGGAGAAAAAAAAGGATTTCAGCCAGAACAGGATTCCTAATATGCAAATCAGGAATAATTCCATCAGGAAGTGGCAGAGGGGGGAAAGGTAGATTTGAACAAGTGAGATTCTTCCTTTTCTACCAGAAAACAGAGGCGCAGACCTTGGCTGAGGCTGGGGCTGAAAACACAAATCTCAGTTTTATTTTACACCGCTCCAGGTCCCCGTTTGGATACTGAGGAAGAGCCAGGGATTGCTGGATGGATTCGCTTTTCCCCAGCACAAACCAGGCCCAGCAGCTGAGCAGGGGGAAGAGGATGTGTAAATCCCTTAATTCTTTGTTGGCAAGAAAACACAGAAACCCTTGGTTGAGCCCCAGGGTCTGAGTGGAGGGCTCAGAGATTTGCTATTTCCAGAGCTGGGGGTGGGGGGGGGGACGACCGGGCAGCACTCTCCACATGGGAATGTGGGAATTCTTATGGATGCTGCCTATAAATACCACCGAGCACCTTGGGGTTTGTTGGTCAGGGAAATAAAGCACCAAAGTCCTCTCTGCACTTGGATAAATTGGATAAATCGCTGGGATTGACTCCCTTTTACTGATCTGCTGCATTTTTAAAACCCAGAAAAAAATTTCTGCTGTTACAAAACCCCCCCTCCAGAAAAATTTCTGCTGTTCTGCCTCGCTCGTTTGGGGTTTAAAAATAAAATAAAACCCAACCCTAATAATTGATTGGTGAGAGAAGGGAAAGCAAATGGTGGAGGGGGCTGTCGGAACACGGCCTTGTTTTTGTCTGGGCATCCCAAAAGCATCAGGGGCACCTTCCCTGCTCCCAGCCCAGCCTGTGGAATTTTGTGCCCTTCTCTCCAGGGCTCTTTTCCTGCTCCTTCTGGCTGGGGAGATCCTAAGGCACAGCCTGCTGGGCTCGGCTGCTGCTTTTGTTGCCTCGGAGGTGGCTCCAGCACCTCGGTGGCTCCCGGATCCGCGCTGGGATGGGCTCGTTCCTGGTCCGGCGGAGATGTCCCTGGGATGGATGGGAATTGTGCTCCCAAAAGAGCAGCAGAGGACTCCCCAGAAGTTAGCAAGTGTTCCCTCTGTGCTGTAATCCCTCTTTGTGTCTGTCACAAAGAGATCCTGGAAGAGGCTGGGATTCATTCCGCTGCCGAATCCCGGCGGCTGCTCGTGGATCCCCACGGAAGCGACAGGACCCGGAGCTGCTGGAGCTGCCAAACTTCCCCTCATCCTCCCTGTGCCGTGGAGGGCTTTGGGGTTTGTTTTCTTGAGATTCCCTGGGTTTTGATAGGGAATTAATCAGGTTTGGGGAATGCTGAAGGTGCTCGAGGTCGGGATGTAAGCGGCTCTGCCTTTGGAATGTCAATGGAATCAGTGAAGCTGGAAAAGCCCTTTGAGGTGAGCAGGTCCAGAATGAGGTTGGATTTTGTTGTTCTTGTGAAGCTGGGTGGGATTGGAGTTGGATTTTCCCTGTGAAAAGGCCGAGTGTGTGATTTTTGGTGCTTTTATTACCTAACCTGGGAACTGGTGAACCTCAACTCTGGAAGTGTCGTTTCCCTGCCCATTGGTGATCAGTGGGATGTGCTGAGCGGGATCAGAACGGATAAAGAGCGTGGGGAAAAGCAAAAACACTTCCTGCAGGCTGGAAAAACGTAGGGATTTGTGTGGCTGGTTGTGATTGAAAGGAATGATAAGGCAGGGAAAGGCTGCTGATCTCTGCTCCTGCTTTATCATGCTGGGGTGGTTGGGTTTAACCTGTGCCTGGTTCATTATTCCGTGGGCACAGATCCCTGCCTGGGCCTCTGGCCCTGGAGCAGCATCCCTGGGCAGTGGGAAGTGTGAAGGGAAGCAAAGATGATGAGTTTGGTGTGAATCCCCACAGTTTGGGGATGGGGGAACACGGAAAAAAGTGAATTTCCCATGGATTTGGGAAGTGCCACTGGTTTTGTGCCAGTAAAACTCTGCTCCAGCTGAGCTGTTCCAGGAGGGATGTTTGGGTGGGAAACTTCAGGATTTGGGACAACACCCTCTGCTCTTGTCACCTCTGTAGACACAGAATTCTTTGGGAATTCCTGGGTTGTGCCAAGCTGGTTGTAAAGTGAAATCAGAACTTTCTGATTCCAGAAAGAATCAACTCTCAGCCATTCCTAATTCCGTTCTTTTTCCTGCTCCAGGCTGACAATTCCAGCTCTGTGTGTGTTTGCTGTGATTGCTTCAGGCTTCTCCAGGGGGAAGAGGCAGGGAATTGCTGGGAGCTCCTTCCCTTTGGGCCAGTTCAGGAGAGCTGGAGTTGCTCAGGAATGGTTTCCATGCCCAGATCTGTGTTCAGGTCGTGTTTCCCAGACACTTCCAAAAGCCATCCCAAAAATAAAACCTGTGCAGAGAAAGGGGAGAAGGGATTTTATTTGCTGGAGTAAAGAGAGAAATTAACTTCTAGAAAGCCATGAGCTGAGACATAAATAGCATTTTAATGCTGCTTTTTAACATCCAGGGGTCATGAAATAGGAATTCCCACATTTTCAGGGTTCTGTAGGACACGGATCTTGTTTGTTTGGTTGTTTTCAGTGACCCTAAAGACCCCACAGACAATATTTCACCTGTAAATTGATTCTCAAAGCTAAAGTCAGGAGGTGAGAATTAAAAATAGAGGTACTTGAGTCACTTTTATTCATCTCTTAGATGAGAAACTGAGCTTGGCTCAATGAGAATATTCAAATTCCGTCTTCAAACTTTGAAGTTTTTAAAGTTTATTTCACTTTTATTCATCTCTCAGATGAGAAACTGAGCTCGGCTCAACGAGAATATTCAAAATTTCATCTTTAAAAATACTTTAAAAACTTCCCAGTTCCACCAGGTGTGGCTGGATTTGCATGGCAGCATAAACACGGAACGATCCCTTCGTGGGCTGAAGGCTTCTGCCTCCTCTTTGCCTCTCTGTGATGAGTTCCAAACCTGGAATTGCTGCTCCATTCCCAGGGAATCTTCACAGGGAAGGAATGTTGGCTGCAGGACACACGTGCAGCCCTTTGTGTGGAGCTGGAATCCCAGCTCTTGGAAGATGCCAAGTCCTTTTTTTTTTTTTTTGTTGGAGTCATAAATTTCTCTCCCAGCCAACCCCAAGGGAGTTTGGTGGCTTCTCTGCCTCCTTGGAGTTCACCAGGAAGCAGAGGGAGGTGGTTTTGGGGTAAAGCAGCTCCAACAATTCCCCAGGAACAACAACAAAAAAAGGCAGGATCAGGTTATTTTATCCATCCCAGGCTTTGGGAATGGGGAATATTTAATTCTCTTTTCACTGCAGGTGAGGGAACAGCAACATCCCAGCTCACAGGAGGCCCCAAGTTGTATTTCAGGCAGTCTTGAAGACATCAAAGCTTTTTTTCCTAAAGTGCTCAGAATTCCAGAGATTTTAGGGAAATGAGGTTTTTTTTCATCCTTGCCCCCTTTCCCTGGGGCTCCATTCCCTGAGTGCTTCATTTCTCTCCAGCAGTTAAGGACTGAGTTGGAGGTTGGACCTGAAAATGCTTTATTTGGGTATTTGTGGTGCTCCAAAGTCAAAGATGGGCCAAAATCCAGCAATTTCCGCTCCCTGATGGGATCCAGAGAACCAAATCCTGCAGAAATCCTCTTTGTTCCCTGCCAGCGCAGGGAATAGGATTTTCCTAATCCTTGGGTTGTTTTGATTCTTTATTTTTGGGGGTTGGTTGGGTTTTTTTGGTGTTTCTTTAAAAACTGATTCCTGAGAATTCCGTGTTGGAGCCTAGAGCGGATTTTGGGAGCTCCCAGGAAGAGCTGAACACTTCCAGAGTTGGAATTAACTGGGAGGAGGAGCTCATAAACCTGAATTTGCTGGCGAAGTTGGCAGGAAAATCCCATTTTCCTCAAGCTCCAGAGCTGGAGTTTGGAACATCTGGGTGAGGTGTGGAGTCCTCCAGTGCCTGTATCCAACAGCTGAATCCAGCAGAAAACTCTTCCATGGCTCCTGTGGGATCCTGACCTCCCTCCTGGCACGGGAAGGTTGGGAATTCTCAGGATTTGCTGAGATCCAGCTGGAGGATTTGTCTTCCTCTCTGTGTCTTCCTCTTTTTTTCCTTGTTAATTTGCCTGTAATTTGGCTGTTGTGGCATCCTGGAGGCAGCAGCTGTGGGATAGAAAGCTGAGAGTTCTCAGGAAAAGAGCTCCAGAATAACTGGAAAAATCTCCCTGGAAAAACCTCCCAGGAAAAAAAACTCCCTGGAAAAATCTCCCCGGCCATTGTTGCTCCTCAGGGGTGGAATTTGAAAGTCTGAACCCAGCAGGGTTTGAACGAGAGGAGTAAAAGAGAGAAACCCTGCAGGATTTTTTGGAGAAGGAGAAGGAAAATGAGCTTTCTGCCTCTTTTTCTGGGTGTTTTCCATGCTCTGAGTGAATAATTCTGGACCAAGAGGATCCCTAAGGACAGGGATGGGAGGGTGTGGTGGTGACATTCCTTCCTTGGAGCAGCAATTCCTATTTTCTGACAGAATATCAATTACAGGAAGGGTTTTTTTCCTTGAAAAAATTGTCATTTCTGGTGTCTTTGAGAGAAGTAAGGAAGAATTCCAGAGGAATTTCTCCGTGGAAAGGGCGGTCGGGAATTGGAAGGAGCTGCCCAGGGAAGTTTGGAGTCCCCATCCCTGGAGGAATCCAAGGACTGTGGCACCTTGGGGATGGGTGGGGATCAAACACAGGTTGATGATCCTGGAGATTTTTCCCGACCTCAGTGATTCTGGAATTCCAGAAACAAAGGATTTTGCTGGGGCTGCCTCCTGGGAGGGCTCCTGCCAGAACTGGAACTGTGGATGTTGGAGCAGGATTTCATTCCAGCTCGGATTACAAGTTTGAGTTCCACATCTGGTTCAAGGATTGGTGCCTCACAAACAGGGAGGTTCCAACAGTCGTGGGGAGAACGTTCTGGAGTTGTTGTGTGGAATTCTTGGAGATCTCTCTGATATCCCCACATTCCCATTTTTGGAGTGGTTGCAGCAGGAATTGGAGAGCTCCACATGAAAAGGTTGGTTTTTTGTTTTTTCTTTGAGGTGGCAAAGTGGGAAGTGCTTGGGGTTTGCATCCAAGATTTCTAAACCTGTTTCATAGAATCCCAGAATTCCAGAATGATTTGGGGAAGGGATCTTAAAGCTCATCCAGGGCAGGGACATCTCCCACCATCCCAGGCTGCTCCAACCCGGCCTTGGACATTTCCAAGGATGAGGCAGCTACAGTTTCTCTGGGAATCCCATCCCAGCCCCTCCCCACCCTCACAGGGAAGAATTCCTTCCCAGTATCCAACCTAAACCTTCCCTCTTCCAGTTTGAAGCCATCCCCTTTGTCCTGTCCCTCTGACTGATCAAATTCTGTATATTCCTTATGTAGTTTGGATGGAAACCGGGAATATTCAAGGATTTTATTTTTTAATCTCCTACAGTGCTGCAAAAAAATGATTAAAAAAAAAAAAGGCAAATGTGCTTTATTTAATGTGCTTTTTAATTTAATGTGGCAGCAGCTCCCTGCTTCACTTCTGCCATTCCCAGGAGAGGGATGCAGGAAGGAGTGAAAGAATCCTTCAATCCGAGCTTCCCACCTGTCCTGGCAGATGCTTTCCAGGAGTTGGTGCTGGCACTGAAAACTCCTTTTATTTATTCTGCAGTCACCTCTTGGATAAATAAAAGATCCCATCATTCCAAGGTCAAACCTCCAGCACTTCTCCTGCCCCCTGGATTGGTTCTTTTTGGCTTCTTGCAGATTTATTTAGAAAAAGAAAGTAGCTGCTGTCAACAGATGCCTGCAGATGGCTTTAATCAGGTTCCAGACGTGCCACAGTGGCACAAAGGAGCAGAGGGAGCTCGTGTGGATTCCTGTAACAGCCCTTTAGGGGTCAGCAGCCAAACTGTTCCTGCTGCTTTTGGTTCTGGGAGCTGTTAGGGGATCTTGCCGGGAGTTTTTTCCAGGATTAGGAGCCGTGCAAGGCAAGGGAGTGGGGTTTGCCTCGGTGTTTAAGTGATTTACAAGGTGAGAAGTTTTCAAATAGTCTCTAAAATGTTATTAACTAAACGAACACCTCTGTTTTCCTTTTATTCCCTGTTATTTTATTTCAGTTTGGCTCATCTTTAGTGCATTGCAGTGCTCGATGCAGAGCAACCAAGTCATTCCTGCTCCCTCTTCTTCTTCCCCAGCCCTTCTCTGGAAAAGATCTCAGTAAGGAGAATTTTTATTGAGATTCCTTAGAATGACATCAACTTTTATGGAAAAAAAAAAACCAAACCCAAAACCCACAAACCCAAGAGTTGAACCTGATAATTGCAAAGAGCAGAGCTCTGAGGGTTTGTTTGGAAATCCAAGGTGTTCGTTCCCCATCCCTGAATCCCAGCCTTGTCCCACCCACCACAGCAATTTGGGATCTCTGCAGCAGCTCCAGCCCCGGGATCTGGGCCAGGTTTGGTTTTCCCCTCCCACACCTCATGCCAGAATTTCCAGGTTCTGACTCAGGGATCCTGCTCTCCTTTAATCCCAGCCTTGTCATTCCCAGATCCTGTTCTTTAATCCCAGACTTGTCATTCCCAGATCCTGTTCTTTTATCCCAGCCCTTCATTCCTGGATCCTGCTCTCCTTTAATTCCAGCCCTGTCATTCCCAGATCCCATTCTTTAATCCCAGCCCTTCATTCCTGGATCCTGCTCTCCTTTAATCCCAGCCCTGTCATTCCCAGATCCCATTCTTTAATCCCAGCCCTTCATTCCTGGATCCTGCTCTCCTTTAATCCCAGCCCTTCATTCCCAGATCCCATTCTTTAATCCCAGCTCTGTCACTCCCACTGGGAGCTCTCTATTCCTGGGAGGAGATGGTGGCAAATTGTTGGAAAAGAGAGGAAAACTTCTCTCCTCAGGCACGTGCCAGCATTTCCAGGGATTTATTTCACTCTCTGGTTCGTGGGGGATGCAGGGCTGGACCTGCAGCTGCTCCAGCTGCCTTTGGAACATGTGAGATTCAATTCCCATCCTTTTTTTTTTTATGGAAAGAGTCAAAACTATGAGTCAGCAAGAGAAATCTTGCATGTGAAGAACAACTCCGAAGCGTGGTGGGTGGAGAAGCCTCACTTTCGAGGAAAAACATCTCCTTCAAGTGGTTTGGCCTTAAAATAAACACAATTTCTTCCCAGCTTTCAGATGGAAATGGAATTAGGGCTTGGATTTGCAAGGGAATTAGCTCTGGATACCTAAAGGGAACCAGGTGGGGGATATCAAATGCAGCATCAAAGATGCTTTTGTGCTGAGAATGACTGAATTTAGACATAACAAAGCTGCTTTGTCAGCTGCCAGAGGTGTTTGGAATCCCTTCCCCTTTCCAAGCAGGAAATCTCCTGCTCCAGCACAGGAAAAGCCACAGCAGTTGATAAAAGGCTGCTGATTGATCTCCTGGCAGCCTCCTGCCTTGTCCAACACCATTCCTTAACGCCCTGGATCTGCCCTGGGATTGATTTCCTGGGAGCCTGGTCCCCAGCTGAACCCAGCAGCTCTTCCTCCTTGGAAACTGAGGATAAATCCAGCATTTTTTAAAAATTTCCTGTGCTGAGACCTTGTAGAACCCTTGAGCCACCAGCTGTTGGAGGAATCCCTGGAAAATCTTCTTTAAAGCCCAATTTTTTTTGTTTCCAAAGTCTCAAATCCCCTGTGCTGGGGGAGGCTCAAGGGTTAAATTCCCTGCACTGTCGCATATGGCAGTGAGCAGAATCACAGATGTTGATGATACAACATAATTAGTATTCTTTTATGTAAATGAAGGCTGTCAGTGTTGCCACAGTGGCTGTACCTTCCTTCGAGCTGGAATTTCTGCCACTTCCTCTCACCCAGGCTAGACAGGATCCTGGAAAATAAAAAAAAAAATCCCATTTTTCTATTATTTTTAGATCCAGACCTGAGGAGGAAAAAAAAAAAAATTAAAGAGGAAAGAGGTGGGAAAAAAAGCTCAGGGAAGGGGGGAAAAAGGGTGTGGGGAAGGGATGTTCCAACTTGGAAAGAAGAGACCAAATGGATCCTTTGTTTAGCTCAGGGTTTCCCAAAAGTGCCTTTCCATGTGCTGGGATGGAGTGAGCCCAGGCCGAGGGAGAAGTGGGAATTTCTGAGCTGCTTTAAATCAACACCTGCACAGCTCTGTGGGGGCTGAAGGGGCCACTGGAGTTTCCATGTGGAGTCCAGGAGAAAGAACTGAAGAGATTGGATTTTTCTCAAAGAGATTCCATCCCTCACAGCAAAATCACCAGGAAAGGTGGGAATTAAAGCAAATTTGTATCATTTTAGGGCCACTTAAAATACATTTCCTTAGCCTGGCCAGGTCCCTGCCCAGCCAGGCAGGTGAGGGCTCAATCCCTGCCTCAAAGCTTTGGCAAATGTTCGACTTTGCACTTCATAAAATGATGTTTTAACCCAATATTCTGTGGGCCAGGTCCCTGTGCCACCAGCTGAATTCAGTCTCTCATGGATTAATCCAACAGATCCCTTTTTCCAGTCTCTTCTACCTCTGGGCAGGGTTTTTTCTGGTTTTTCTCTCCCCTGTGGTTGTTATTTCATTGCAGTTCACACCTGCCAACTCCTCACTTCCTTTTTATTGTTTGAAAAAACCCACCTCAAAATGAAATTTAATTCAGCACAGCTTTTTTAAATTTTTTTTTAATTTCAATCTTCCCCCCTTCTCCTCCCCCTGTGTCTCACCAAGTGATCGAAGCAGCCAAAAATCCAAGTGATCACAGGAGGGGCACATTTTTCCATTTTTCCTCCTTTTTTTTTTCCCTGAACTCCCATTTTTTTCCCCCTCTGCCATATGTTGGGTCACCCACTACAAAAAAGATGAAGAGGCTGTGTGTGATCAGCAGATTTTTACAGCCTGCCCCAAAAACCCAACAAAATGAAAGCAGAGAATGAAACTCCAGCGTTCCTCTTGTTGTGTGTGAACATCTAAGAATTCCCATTCCTGGGGGGAATTCCAGAGAATTCTGGGATAAATGAGCTCTCCCTGCCCTCAGGGGTTCAGGATGCTCCAGGATCAGTTCCAAAACCCCAACAAAATGAAAGCAGAGAATGAAACTCCAGAGTTCCTCTTGTTGTGTGTGAACATCTGAGAATTCCCATTCCTGGGGGTAATTCCAGAGAATTCTGGGATAAATGAGCTCTCCCTGCACTCAGGGGTTCAGGATGCTCCAGGACCAGTTCCAGGGTTGGTTTCTGTGCATCACCAGCATGTTCCCTGTCTCTCTCCAGGGCTTTGAAGCTGCCTTGCAGTGAGGATTTCCCAGGAATTGACTCCCCCCAGCTCCTCCGGCGCTCCCTGGGAAGATGGGGCTGCTCCGAGCCCGGGAAGCGGCGGCGCGGAGGAAAGGATGTGCAACTCCCACTCCGTGAGTAACCTGTGTGGGGCTGACCTTCCTTCCCTGCCAGCAGAGCCCTGCAGGGACTGGGAAAAGGGATCCACAGCGCTGGGATTCACTGGGAATCTCCCATCAGGAGCAAACGCTCCCTGCTCCTCCTCACGCCCCAGCTTTGATTCCCCCACGGTTCCAAGAACCTCTGAGTAAAACCAGCTGGTTTTTCTCTCTCTCTCTGTGTGTTTGTGTTTTCCTGCTGATTCCTGTTTCCCAGCTGGGCTTTTTTTCCCCACTGGAGTGTTCAGGAGGCTGTGGGAAATGCGAGGATTCGGGGGCAGGAGGTGAAGCCTGAGGTTGTGAGGATTCCCTGATATTTTCATGGCTTCTGCCTGGAGTTGGGAATCTCAGCCTGGTTCCTGGTGACACCATTCCACTGCCAAATTCCTTTTGGATGTATCCATGGCAAGGGGGCAGCTAAGGAGCAGATGTGAGTGTGTGGATTGAATGAACCTTTCTCTCCATGGAAGAAGCCCTTGAGGTGGGGTCAGACCTTTGGAGACAAGACCCAGTTTTATTCCTTAGACCTCTTCCATTCAGGGTTTTTCACTGGTGCTAAAAGCTGCTTTAAAAAAAAAAAAACCTGGGCAGAAATAAGGCTGTTGGTTGAGGGGTTGGCATAAAAAGATGTGGTACAGAAGGAGGGCAGGGAGCACAGCCCGGAGCTTGAGGAATGTTTGGACAAAACTCTCAGGAAAATAGGGGGAATTTGGGGTGCCCTGTGCAGGGCCAGGAGTCAAATCTGATGATCCTTTTGGCCCCCTTCCAATTAAGACACCCCACGACCCTACAAAGAGATTTCAAATCCTTTTCCCTGTGGTTTTTTGATTCCCCAGGTCAGAGCAACAATTCTGCCTATGAGACATGGATAGATGCAAATGTGGGGAATTTGGGGTGTCCTGGGCAGGGCCAGCAGTCAGATCTGATCCTTCCAAGTCAGGATATTCCACAATCACAAGAAAAAAACATTTCAGATGTAAATCACAGCTCTAAAAGCCCTTGTGTGGTTTTTGTTTTGCCTCCCCAGGTTGGAGCAGTGACTCCTGCAGTGAAACAGGGATAGATGCCAACGTGGGGAATTTGGGGTGTCCTGGGCAGGGCCAAGAGTCACATCTGATCCTTGGATATTCAAGGATGTAAATCACAGCTCTAAAACTCTTGTGGGTTTATTTTTTGGTTTTTTTTTCCTGCCTAGGTCAGAGCAGTGACTCCTGCAGTGAGACACGGATCGATGCCAACGTGGGGAATTTGGGGTGTCCTGGGCAGGGCCAAGAGTCACATCTGATCCTTGGATATTCAAGGATGCAAATCACAGCTCTAAAAGCCGTTGTGGGATATTTTTTTTGCCTCCCCAGGTCAGAGCAGTGACTCCTGCAGTGAGACACGGATAGATGCCAACGTGGGGAATTTGGGATGTCCTGGGCAGGGCCAGCAGATCCTGATCCTTGGATATTCAAGGATGCAAATCACAGCTCTAAAAACCCTTGTGGGTTTATTTTCCTGCCCAGGTCGGAGCAGCGCCTCCTGCAGTGAGACATGGATCGATGCAAACATGTGGGGCGGCTACGACTCGCCCAGGACCACTCGATCCTGAACCCCCAGAAGTGGCACTGCGTGGACTGCCACACCACCGAGTCCCTCTGGGCCTGCCTCAAGTGCTCGCACGTGGCCTGCGGCCGCTACATCGAGGAGCACGCCCTGAGGCACTTCCAGGAGAGCCGGCACCCCTTGGCCATGGAAGTGCACGAGCTCTACGTCTTCTGTTACCTGTGCCAGGATTACGTCCTCAACGACAACCCCGAGGGGGACCTGAAGCTGCTCAGGAGCTCCCTGTCGGCCATCAAGGGCCAGAGGAGCGGGAGGACGCTGCGTTCCACGGCGCTGGCCGAGGATGCCTGGAGGAGAAGGAGCCCTCAGGGCCAGTCCCAGACTCTCACGGCTCTGTGGCACCGGCGCCAGGCCCTGCTGGCGAGGGCTCTGCGCACCTGGTTCCACAAGAGCTCCAGGGGGCAGCTGAAGCTGAAGGAGAAAAAGCAGCTGGAGGAGCTGGAGAAGAAGAAGGAGGCGGCTCGGCGGCGGCGGCAGGAGATGAAGAGGAGGCTCCTGGAGGAGTTGGCCAACACCCCGCCGAGGAAGAGCGCCAGGCTGCTGTCCCACGTGCACGGGGAGAGCTTGATCCCAAGGAAATTCAGGGAGGTGACCACCTCTTCCCCTACCTCAAGGCAGGTGCAGAGCAGCAGATTGAAGCAGTTCTACTCCATCCGGAGGCAGCCCCTGATGACGCCCGGCGTGACGGGGCTCAGGAACCTGGGCAACACTTGCTACATGAACTCCATCCTGCAGGTGCTCAGCCACCTGCAGAAGTTCCGAGAATGTTTCTTGACTCTTGACCTCTGTGAAACGGAAGAGCTTTTAGCTAAAACTGTGAATGGGAGAGCCAGGATGCCTGGCAAGCTGGCCAACGGGGCTGCTGCTGCTGCTGCTGCTGCTGCTGCTGCTGCTAAGGAGCCTGACAGGGTGGGATCATCTGGCACTCACAGCTCACCAGGCGGCTTGAACGGGAGCTCCTCCATCAGCCGCAGTTTGGAACTGATCCAGCCCAAGGAGCCCAGCTCCAAGCACATCTCCCTGTGCCACGAGCTGCACACCCTCTTCAGGGTGATGTGGTCTGGCAAGTGGGCCCTGGTGTCCCCCTTTGCCATGCTGCACTCCGTGTGGAGCCTGATCCCCGCTTTCCGCGGCTACGACCAGCAGGACGCGCAGGAATTCCTCTGCGAGCTGCTGGACAAGGTGCAGCAGGAGCTCGAGTCCGAGGGCACCAAGCGCAGGATCCTCATCCCCTTCTCCCAGAGGAAGCTCACCAAGCAGGTCCTCAAGGTGGTCAACACCATTTTCCACGGGCAGCTGCTCAGCCAGGTAAGGGAGTTGCTTTTCCCGTGGGAGTGCTCGGAGCTGTTGGCACCGAGGAGGAGCAAAGGCTCCGTTTGCTGAGGATTCCCTTAAAGAGCAGCTCAGGAGCAATTCCTGAGGAGGAAAAAAAAACCCCCTGGGTTGCTGTGCAGGTGCCCCCCGTGTCCATCCTTGGCACATCTGCCACAAATTCACCTCAATTCTGCCTCTTCAGGGTGAAAGGTGCACAGGTCCAGCAGTGCTGGTGTGCAAGGGCTGGGTTGGATTTCAAACCCCCCTTTGTGCACTGAGCTCCTTTCCTGTCTGCTGGATCCTCCTGTGCTCGGTTTTTGCCTCTGAGTTTAATGGGAGAGGCTGGAGGAGCAGTGAGGGACCTGGGAAGGGTTTGGAGAATCCTGAGGGAGCTGGGGAAGGGTTTGGAGAATCCTGAGAGAGCTGGGGAAGGGTTTGGAAAATCCTGAGGGAGCTGGGGAAGGGTCTGGAGAATCCTGAGGGAACTGGGGAAGGGTCTGGAGAACACTGAGGGAGCTGGGGAAGGGTCTGGAGAACACTGAGGGAGCTGGGGAAGGGTTTGGAGAAATCCTGAGGGAACTGGGGAAGGGTCTGGAGAACACTGAGGGAGATGGGGAAGGGTTTGGAGAAACCCTGAGCGAGCTGGGGAAGGGGTTGGAAGATCCTGAGGGAGCTGGGGAAGGGGCTGGAAAAATCCTGAGGGAGCTGGGGAAGGGGCTGGAAAAATCCTGAGGGAGCTGGGGAAGGGGCTGGAAAAATCCTGAGGGAGCTGGGGAAGGGGCTGGAAAAATCCTGAGGGAGCTGGGGAAGGGGCTGGAAAAATCCTGAGGGAGCTGGGGAAGGGGCTGGAAAAATCCTGAGGGAGCTGGGGAAGGGGCTGGAAAAATCCTGAGGGAGCTGGGGAAGGGGCTGGAAAAATCCTGAGGGAGCTGGGGAAGGGGCTGGAAAAATCCTGAGGGAGCTGGGGAAGGGTTTGGAGAAATCCTGAGGGAGCTGGGGGGGCCCAGCCTGGAGAAGATGGGGATCAGGAGGGACCTTCTCATTCCACAAGTCCCTCACAGGATTGGGAAGCCCAGGGGAAATTGGGATTTTATCCCAGGGAACAGGGACAGGAGGAGAGGGAACGGCCTCAGGCTGGGCTGGGGAGGCTCAGGTTGGAATTTCAGCCGGAATTGCCTCCTGGAAAGGGTTGGAAAGGGCTGCCCAGGGAGGTTTGGAGTGCCCATCCCTGGAGGTGCCACCTGGATGTGGCACTCAGAGCTCAGGGAGGGGATCAGTCACAGGTTGATGATCCTGGAAGGCTTTTCCAACCTCAATAATTCCATGAAAACTTCCCAGCTGTTGTTTATGGTGCACTGAGGTGACCTGAGAAAACCAGCACACCTAAAATTGGTCCTTTCAGGCTCCTCCCAGGAATAATTTTTTTACACAGCAGCCAAACCATTAAAGGAATTGGACACTTGGAATATTCAGGGGAAGAAAAGAGACAGTGGGAGGAAGGCTGGATGAAAAAATCTGACTTTCTGTAGCAAAAACCAGATCCCAGGTGCCTCCCCCCACCTGTTCACCTGAGGAAGGAAATAAATCCCAAAAAGGTGAAGGATTTGTCTTTGCAAACCAAGAAAGGAACTGAAACCATCCCACACCAACCACAAAAACCATTTCCAAACCTTTTCACCAAACCCTGCTCTGCTTTTTTCATTTTGGAGACAATTTCACCTCCAAACCACCAACTCCTCATCCCACAGGTCACCTGCAGGACGTGCAACTACAAATCCAACACGGTGGAGCCTTTCTGGGACCTTTCCTTGGAATTCCCGGAGCGTTACCATTCCCTGGAGAAGGGGCTGCTGCCTGTGCAGCCTGCTCAGTGCCTGCTCACCGAGATGTTGGCCAAATTCACCGAGACTGAGGCTCTGGAGGGGAGAATCTACGCCTGTGACCAGTGCAACAGTGAGTGGGGCTGGGAGCCAGGGATGGGGCTGGGAGCCAGGGATGGGGCTGGGAATCAGGGATGGGGCTGGGAGCCAGGGATGGGGCTGGGAATCAGGGATGGGGCTGGGAATCAGGGATGGGGCCTGGAACCAGGGATGGGGCCTGGAACCAGGGATGGAGCTGGGAATCAGGGATGGGGCTGGGAACCAGGGATGGGGCTGGGAGCCAGGGATGGGGCTGGGAATCAGGGATGGGGCTGGGAATCAGGGATGGGTCTGGGAACCAGGGATGGGGCTGGGAGCCAGGGGTGGGGCTGGGAATCAGGGATGGCGCTGGGAATCAGGGATGGCGCTGGGAATCTCCTGCTCCCAGCTGTTCCTGCTCAGGGCTTTGGCTCCTGGGGCTTCCCAGCTTGTCTGGTTGGGTTGTGTCATTTTTTGGCTCCGATGGTGCCGTTTTTTGGATCTGAAATGTCATTTTTTTTGCCTCTGCCATGTCATTTTTTGCCACTGATGAGCCTTTTCTTGCCCCTGTCTTGTCATTTTTTGGCCCTGCTGTGCCATTTTTTGGCCCTGATGTGTCGTTTTTGCCTCTGGTGTGCCATTTTTTGCCCCTGCCTTGTCATTTTTTGATCTGAAATGTCATTTTTTCCCCCTTCCGTGCCATTTTTGGCTGTGTTGTTTCATTTTTTGTTCTGAAATGTCTTTTTTCCCCCTGCCATGCCATTTTTTGGCTGTGTTGTGCCTTTTTTTGGCTCTTTTATGCCATTTTTTGATCTGAAATGTCATTTTTTCCCCCTTCCGTGCCATTTTTGGCTGTGTTGTTTCATTTTTTGTTCTGAAATGTCTTTTTTCCCCCTGCCATGCCATTTTTTGGCTGTGTTGTGCCTTTTTTTGGCTCTTTTATGCCATTTTTTGATCTGAAATGTCATTTTTTGCCCCTTCCATGCCATTTTTTGCCTGTGCTGTGTCAGTTTTTGGATCTGAAATGTCATTTTTTTTGCCTCTGCCATGTCATTTCTGGCTTTGCCATGTCACTTTTTGGCTCTGATGAGCCTTTTTTTGCCCTGCCTTGTCATTTTTTGGCTCTGTTGTGCCATTTTTTGGCTGTGCCGTGTCATTTTTTGATCTGAAATGTCATTTCTTGGCTGTGTTGTGCCATTTCTTGCCCCTCCCGTGCCATTTTTTGGCTCTGCTGTGCCATCTTTTGATCTGAAATGTCATTTCTTGGCCATGTTGTGCCATGTTTTGGCTGTGCCATGTCATTTTTTTGATCTGAAATGTCGTTGTTTGGCTGTGCCGTGTCACTTTTTGATCTTAAATGTAATTTTTTTGCTTTGTTGTGCCATTTTTTGATCTGAAATTTCATTTCTTGCCCCTGCTGTGCCAGTTTTTGGCTGTGCCATGTCATTTTTTGATCAGAAATGTCACTTTTTGGCCGTGTTGTGCCATTTCTTTACCATGTTGTGCCCTTTTTTGGCTCTGATGGGCCATTTTTTTTTCAATGGATTTTAAAGAACTGTGAATGCCTAAGGAATTCTGGCAGCCCCCTGCCTTTCCTGGGAAGAGGAGGCAGGAATTCTCCCTCTTTGCAAGCTCAGCTGCTGCATTTTGTGCCTTTTTTCCACACTCCCAAACCCTCAACTAAAAGCTGCTGTGAGAAGGGAATAAAACATGGAATATTTGTGTGCTGGAATTCACCTGCAGCCCAGGATAATCCTTGGCCTGAGCTCTGGCTCAGCATTCCCAGGTTTTTTCCCAGCAGGAGCAGCTGGGAGGTGACAAACGTTGCTATTCCCAGGAGAAAAGGGAGAGTTTGGATCCCACAGAAATTCCCGAGGGAATCAGAAATTCATTTATTCCCGTGGCCATCCCAGTGCTGGAATTAAAGATTTCACCCTGTTCTGGGGTATTTTTTTTCTCTGTGGGGAATTCATTGGATCTGAAATAATCTTTGCTTTTGGGGGGGGGTGGTTTTGGGGTTGGTTTTTGGGGGTTTTTTTGGGTTTTTTTTTTTTTCCTGGCAGGCAAACGGCGAAAATCTTCCCCGAAGCCTCTGGTTCTGAGCGAAGCTCAAAAGCAGTTGCTGATCTACAGACTACCTCAGGTCCTCAGGCTGCACCTGAAACGCTTCAGGTGAGCCCCTGGGCACTTTTTTTGGGGGAAAAAATGACCCAAAAGGGAGCCTTGAACTTCCCTCAGTCCCTGCTGGAGGCAGCTGTGGGACCCCGGAGCCGCCAGCTTTGTGCAACCCCCTCCTGGGGCCTCCTGGTTTGTTCTGTGCCTTTTAATCCTTAATTTCCTCAAGTTTGATTAAAGTTTAAAGGCAGCTTGGGAGGAGGAGTCAGGAAATGGAGTGGAAGATTTGTTGAAAGTGGGAGATTGGGGTTAAATGCCAATATTGGGGGTTTGCCTGCTGAATGAAAAGCAGAAAAAGCTCAAAATATTGGGGCAGGTTTCTAAAGTGCTCAGGCTGGGTATGGGGGGTTATTGGTAGGAATGAGGATTTTAAAGGTGGTCACAGAGAAATCTGGCTCAACAGTGACCCACCTAAACCAGAAAATATCAGTGGTAGGAGGAGATCCCATCTAAAATAAAAATTATTTTAATTAGTGGTAGGATACACCACCTAAAATAAAAATCATCAGTGGTAGAAGGAGACCTCACCTAAAGTAAAAATTATCAGTGTCAGGGGGCACCACCTAAAAATTATCAATGGCACAGGGAGACCCCATCTAAACCAAAAATTATCAGTGATGGGAGACCTGACCTAAAAGGAAAATCATCAATAGCAGGAGATCCCATTGAAAATAAAAATCATTAATGGCACAGCTAAACCCCATGGAAAACAAAAATTATCAATGGCAGGAGATCCCACCTCAAACAAAAATTATCAATGGCAGAAGGAGACCCCATCTAAACCAAAAATTATCAATGTCAGGATAAAATAAAGATCATCAGTGTCAGGAGACTTTACCTAAAATAAAAATCATCAGTGTCAGGAGACTTCACCTAAAATAAAAATTATCAGTGGCAGGAGATCACACCTAAAAGGAAAATCATGAATGGCATGGCTAAACCCCATCTAAAACAGAAATTATCAGTAGCAAAGGAGACCCCATCTAAAAATCATCAACGGCAGGAGATCCCACCTAAAATAAAACTCATCAGTGGCAGGAGAATTCACCTAAAATAAAATTCATCAGTGGCAGGAGACTTCACCTAAACCAAAACCCATCA
>VXAC01001795.1:0-11302 GCA_013399225.1 Rhipidura dahli
AGTGTGGTCAAAGAGACCATCCCAGACTGGGCCACAGTCAAAACTAGAATTTCGTGAGTGCAAAAGGTGTATTAAAAATACACATCAGTTAGTATACAAATACTTTATTTAACTTTTAAAATTAATAATCTGCTTTTAATTAAAAATCTTATTAGCTAGGTTAAAGTGAATTAATGCGTATTAACCAGTATTACTGACAAAAAGCAAGTACTGTACATCACACAGCTATAATAAAGTACACCTGATATTTTAAAACCACTTTTTGTAACAGCAAATTCACTGAGAATAGATATTTTATTATAAACTTGGTTTAACAACTTGATCATGTAACCAACTTGAGAACATTAAAGTTATCCTACAAGAACTTCCTTCTGTACTAAAATCCCCCATATATGTATAACTTACCGTGGCAGCTCCCACTACAATTATATGAGGTTTTGCCACAGAACCCTAAGACACAAAAATAAAAAGGAATTAATTTTAAAATATTTGCAAATTATACTTATTATTAAGACTCATATCTTAATACTTGCCCATCAGCTTGCCCATCAAACAAACACTTGCCCATCAGCTAAGGGTTACAAAAGAGTAGACTGCAGATATATTACAGAGAACAGATACTTGATATATGCGAGATACCTGAATTTTCACACAATACAATCTTCAAAAATGTGAAGTATCAGTAAGCACCTACAATAATGATCAGTTTAGCAGCACAATCTCTCTTTAAAAGCTATTTAACCATCTACTCCTAAGGTCAAGTAAACTGTAGATCACACTACTTTACTGTTTATCTCAGTCTCAGAATTGAGAAACATCTGTTAGAGCTGTTGCAATGCTCATTGTTACCCCAGGGATCTGACAGTTCTATGTAGGACAAGGACAAGGAAGGGCCAGTGTACTCAAACACAAGAGCATGAGGAAACAAACAGTCCTGAGCACCTCAGTACCAGTTTTATCCTGGCACAGCAAGGAAAATTAGCAGCTCTCAGTTTTTGTAGAAACCACAGAAAAAGAAAACCAAATGAAAACTTCAGCTATCCTGATGGAAGGTGTTGTGCAGGAATGATCAACAGGATAGCAAAAAAATAGTCCCACAAGAACTACTGTGTGCTACTACTAAATAACTCCAGGCTACTGAAAGGTCAACAAAGGAAGAAACAAGAAGAAAAATATTTGCCAATCTGTAAACATATGACTTCTTGACAGAGTTACATACAGAATAACATGATAACCTGCCTCCTAACTGAAACTTATAAAATAACTAGTATGCTGATTAAGGGAGATATTGAAAACAAATAAAATCAAGGAATTCTTGATTTTGCAAATTACCTTTCACTCTGAAACACGCAAATTATCATATATAAAAAATCATCAAATCATAGTATATCTCAAGTTAGAATAGATGCATAAGGATCAAAATATTTGGTCACATTAAAGTAGAGTCATTGCAGCCACAGAGGAAGTAAAATGCCAAGCCAGACTGAAATTCTTTTAGCTCTTAATAGGATGAATTAACTTGTTCCTAGGAAGTAGAGTTTTTGAGTTTGCTTAGGGTTTTTTTGGTCCGACTGCTACCACCCTTGGAAGACCAGGAGACACCCAGAAACATATACACCAGTAAACATCCCTCTGAAGTTAAATTTTAGACCCCTTGAAACAAACCTCAGTCCAGGATTTGATACGTTGCCTCATAGAGCCATTAACTTCTGGATACCACAGAAAATCCTGTAAAATAAAGCAGAGTTACTCTGCAAGCTTAAAAGACAATCAGTAGACTAAAACAAAAAATGAAAAAAATCAAACTAAATGCCATCAATTCAACTGTAAAGGAAAAAAATTTGGCTCAGAGTGTGATTTCCGTATAGTTAGCATGAAAAGCCTGACATCTTAGTCCAGCATGGAAAACAGAAAGCAAAGAAAAAAAGGGGAGAAAAAGCCAACAAACCCTCAAAACTTTTCCCACATGAGAAACAAATTTTTATTTCTAGTTCAGGAGTTGGAATTTCACCAATAAGGTAATTTTTAATGTCTGCCAAATAGGATGTCCTTGGGTTTCCAACACAATCAGGGATAAATCCAAGGTCACACCTACAACTTAGTAAGAACTTGCTTTTTACTCAATTTTCCACATTTTTACCAGCAGGTTTTCTTTATTCCAAAGCTTAAAAAAGTTGATAGCATGAAATCATAATTTTTAAACAAAACCAAAACCTAACAATTTACCTTACAACTTCCTAAATTATCTGCTGTTTAAATCTAACAGTATCGTGGTTATTAAACACATTACCTACCAGCTTTCTTTTAGATGCCAGGAGCAGTGCTCAACTTTCATCTAGAAGGACAGTCTGGACTAGTGCTATGATGGCTCCCAGGTAAAGCCATGACTTCCTAGCATTTAGTTACTCCTTAGGACAGCACTATTGAATAGTCTAAAAATACATGTTGAAACAAAATGGTAGGGGACTACACATGCAGAAACTGTAGTGAGGAAACTTTGTAATGCAGAATGCTGAAACATCATCAGCAGAGACCCTCCTCTGGATTGTTACATTTTGGTAGCTCACTTGAGTACTGTCAATTCATTATTTGGCTGTGGAAGCTGTGAGCAACCCATGCAGTCCTCTGCAGTGGCTGAAGGACAGAAGAGTCACTGTGATGACTAGAAAGGGCAAAATTAAACTCTCTGCTTGGTCCCAGTAATTTTCTCTTTTGTTGGTCAAGTATTTTCCACATTTGGATTATTGGGTCACAGCCAGTCTGAGTGTGGAAATTTAACTACTATGCCAATAATGTCGAAGAGCAACGCTGCATCAAAACAAGGAAGCAGGAGACTGGGAATATATTCCTAACTACCCAGACATCTCCCAAAAGCCCAGACCTGCCATCTCAAATCTTGGTGGTTAGGCACCTATCAAGGCTTAAGGAGTTTTGAAGATGTGATCCTGTCAGGTTAGCTCAATGCAAACCACACTGCATCAGCCCCTTTTTCCTGTCTTGTGTTCTGTCTCCTCTTTTCCAGCATTCAGATAATCACATGAGGAGCCACATCAGACCCGATCAAAAAGTAACTTTTTGAATCCTACAAAGTAACTTTTTGGCTGACTGGCTCCTGAAAGAACCCACTCTACAGCTTAGCAGTGCTGGTTACAGCACAAACACAGGAACGTACTGTGAAGGCCAACAGAGTAGGTCAGCACAGGCTTAAACTGCCATGGGCTTGCACCCTAAAACGTTATTCTTTACCCAAAATCTGAATCATGTACACAAACAAATTCTGAAAATTCACATTCAGACAACTCAGCAAACACACTGCTTCTTTGGTTTTGGTGAATAGAGAAGGAGTTTTCTTCAGGGCATAAATAAATACATGACTAGCACAACCCCAGCACTGCTGACAGCTGTCATGGGAAGCAAAGAAAGCTATTGAGGAGAGCATTTCCATTGCCAGGGCAGAGGAGAATAGAGCCCTTCAGAAAAACTAGCTTCAAGTACTTTGTTTGTTTTCTTTTTTTAAATATCCACATTGTAACCAACATGGTGCTTATTTCTCCATGCAAGAACAGTGGGAGGAAAACTTGTTGGGATAGCATAGAAAACTCAGTGGCAATTACAATTACCAAACCAAGGAGGATCCAGATACATATTCTTACAGCATGAAAAGAGTAAACTTCCTGGCAAAAGCTATTCTTGGAAAGGCCAAATTATAACATCTGACAAAAAGAAAAATTATACCCAGTTCCAGAGCTTAGGCCCAAAACTAAGCCACAATACAAGTACTCCATGCCAAATTCTCTCAAAATATAGTATGTAAAGATACACTCTGAAATATCCGTAAAATATTTACAAAGAATGTTGGTGGTCTTAACCTTCTTTTGACTTCTCAGCTCTGACTGCAATTTCAATTACACTGTATGAAATAATAACATGATTATGGTTTGCAATTTAACACTAGATCAAAACTTACCACTTTAATTGAAGCAGATTTATCTTCAAATGGGATATTTCCATGCTGCCAAAAAAAACCAAACCAAAACAATAAAAACAAAGAAAGAAAAACTTTCAGAATGAAAACAAAATATTTACATACCTATGCTAACTTGCTCTCACCCAAAGGTTTATCTTCAGTGGAAAGGATTTTTCTTGTATAAACGTGTCGGTGTACTCACACAAAATATTTATGTTGCTTTCTTGATAAAACAAGCTACTCAAATAAACAGTTATTTTTCCTGGAAGAAATCTAGCCAACAAAGACTGAAACGCTTTCTGTTCACTCTGTTACAAAGGTACCAAATATTTATCTAAATTTAGCCTCACAACATAAGAAATACTTATGACTTTTTCCTTTTTCCTCTTTCTTTTCTTACAGTGCCTTCCTCCAGCCTTCCTTTTCATCCGCCCATCTCCTTTAAACAAAATAACCAACACACTTTTAATTAAAGAATTAAAGAAAATAATCTCAGGCAGATATAAAATCTAGAATGCATTATTAAGTTTTCTGAGTGAAAACTGTAAGAAACCAGAAAGTAAGGAGTCAGATATGCATATACAATCCTCCTTTAAAATTACTAAATACAGTACTACTTTCAATCCTGGTCCATAAGAACAAGTGTACTTCTCTTCTTCAAACTGAGATCTTAATTTCAATAATTCTTGACAAAAGATAGTCTCAACTCAAAATCCATTATACCACTCTATCATCTCACCATTACTTCTGGGCAGCAAGAGTGACCTAACCAATTGACTAGGAAAAGCAGAGTTCTTGGAGCAATCAAACATCTTGTTTTGACAAGAGGAAGTGACTGCACGCTGAATGCTGGACAAGCTGCCAGCTTGCACTTCTAAGTGACAGAATTACTAAAGGTGTCTTTTCCAGCACATATGTACATGCATCTATGAAGATACTATTCAAGAAGTAAGACATAGCAAAAGAAATCAACATTATGTTCAACAAATGATACAGCTAAATCTTTTCTTCCTTCTTCCACCTGGCTGTTTACATACTTCACCTTGTAAAATTCAGACAGCTCTTCATCAGTGATTAAAAAGAAGGTAAGACCTGAAGCTATTTTTAGTTTCAGCTTCAAGTTAGACCTGGAAACCTGTCATTGCCCCAAGGAATTTTACGAACAGATTAGATCAGCAATTTAACTGACATTTTAAATGACAAATTATAAGGCATGAATAACTACTATTTAAAAAAACACAAAGGAGCAATCATTTTCTCATCAAGAAACCAAATATGAAGCATAAATTGCTATGGGACAAGTCAGCTTCATTAATTTATTCCCAGGATGCTGCGAGCTTTCTCTTGAGCTTCCTAGTTCTCTTCTCAGATTTCTAATTATCTCATCTGTAACCAAACAATTATTTTGGTCTAATGTTGTTCTTCTTCAAAAGACCTTTCTGTGTTTCTCCCTCCTGATGGCTAGGCAAGCAAATAGCATAATTTCCTTTTCTGAAGTTTAGACAAGAGTTATGAGGTAAATTGGGAAGAAAGAAACAAAAAAATCAATCACCAAAATAAGCTATCTCACCTTAATTCCCTCTTCTTTGACTTGAGGATTTATGAGTTTTATAAATGAATAGAACAGCTGTCGAATTCTAGAATCTCCTATAAACACAACATATTTGTCTACGAGGCAGTTTTTTGCTTCACTGTAAAACAAAACAGTAACAGTAATGTTACAGAAAATATATATCTTAGAAAGTATTCTGCAATTCTACAGAGCTATATAGATAATTCTAAACATTATATCCAGCTCAAAGGCAGGGTAAATTTTTTAAAAACATGCTGAATTAATAAACAGTTTATTGCAATTTGCATAGAATTGAAAATTAACTCTCTTGCTAATGTGATTAGGCAAACAACTAAGCAGGTTTTCCTATTATGTGTGCCACAAATATAGTAGTTTCAAAATGGTAATATACAGCATAATTCTAGAAAAACCAAACTTCTCTTACTGGTAGGTGAAAAAAAAGTAATTGGTAATTTTATTTGGGATATTTTTACTTGCAATTTGACACATAAGGTCAGCAATCTGAGAGTGACACGTGCAGCCTCATGTGGCTCTCCATAACTTGTGCCAGTACCTCTATCACCAACATTTATTTGTTTTTTATATAGAAATATAACTATGGCAAACACTGTAGACACGCAGATAAAGGACTAGGAGAAGAATTCTTTCTGATAAATGTTGTGTATTTTTGAAAACCTAGAGAAGCAGATATAAAGTGAACAATAAATGACACTGCAATTACTACAGCTGCAGTCAAACAATGACTTTTCTTTCCAGATAAACAGAAGACATGAGTTTCCTTACCTATTTTTATACTTATGCATCATACAACTGTGAGGTTGCCATACTTTTTCTCCAAGAAATCTCCCACTGGACAGAAGATACTCACATGTATCACCACCTTTAAAATGTTATATTAAGATTAGAATTCAGACACATGAAAAGTAAAACATAGGCCCATTGCTATTATAAAAATAATCTGACAATATTTGAGAAACAGAAATTGAAAAAATCAACAGCAGTAAACAAATTTAACTGATTGTAAATAGATGTTGCACAAGTTCCTGCAAGTTGCCTTTTCACTTATTATACATCTCTGTTCTGTAAATCCCACCACAAAATGTTAGTGATCCTACTTCTGCAGTCAGAAAGATGTTATGACTTAAAATGGCATTTCCTTTAAAAGATGCCAATCCACTTTGAAATCTACTATCCAGAATACGCTAATATGAAATTAAAGAATAAACTATTGAATAAAATAATCTTCTACACAGAGTCATCATGCACAGCACCTTGTATAGAATGCAAAACTCATCACAACATTTGAAAGAAAGTCTGTTACATCTCCCTGTTTAAGATATATGGTCATGTGGTCACCTTAAAATAGGTGACACGGGTTAATACGCAAAAAAAAATCCCCAAAATATGTACACGTCAATTTGCTGATCATTCTGAACTGCATTTATCTTTTCCAGTCAATAAGTCTTATGATTACGATTTATCACTTTACAGGTGCTGATGTTGCAGGTCGTGTTAAGTTTCAAACATCAGTTATGGAATCAGTGACTGTTATCTTCCCAGCTCCATGCCAGATTCTGCTGCCTTATAACTGAACACAACTGCACACCATTCACTGCAAGAGAAGTTGCTCTCCAACATTTTTGTCATACTAGGCATTTCCAAGCCCTGACAAACAGGGAAATGGCTGTGAATGAAATGGTAGGGACTTGTTCTGGCTTGTGCAGAAACAACGTACCACTGCCCCTAACAAACAGTTTCTGTGAAACCTTCACTTCATTATGCTCAACTCATACTTTGGTTTTCAAGCAACACAACTTCCCTGATCCTCAAACATGCCAACTCATGTAAACGATCATTTCAAGTAAGTTGCATAAAAAATGAAACTGTCAGGAGTAATAAAAAAACCCAGTCTAATCAAAAGCAACATGAATTGCATAATGAGGTGACTTAGAGTTATTACTGATATAAAGTCCTCCACTTTGCAGATGACAACAACCAGGAGATATATCAAAGTGATATAAGAGTGAACCATGTAGAAGAATACCTACAACTAATCAGACTCCCTCTGACATCCATTAACTTGCTGAGAAAGATACGTAAGAAAATAAGGACAGTTATTTATGGTCAGACCAATGGTCAGTCTAGCCTGGTATTCCACCTTCAACAGGGGCCATAAGCAGATGCTCAGAGATGATTAAGAAGAGGGCAAGTAAACATCATGTTCTTCCCTAATATTGTCCCAACTATGTTCATTCCAGGGACTTACTGAACTGGATGTGCAGTCTTCAAGTTTTTAGCACCCACAGCATCCTTCTGCAAGAGTTTTCTATATCCACAGCCAAAGCTTGAAGAATCATCTGCCTTTTTTTGAAATATGGTTTCTCCTAGATTTACTTGGCACTCCCCAGTTCTTCCATGGGACAAGGCAGTTTGGTCTTATGTCTGTCATGATTTGTAGGCCACTATAACTTCTTCCTCAATCAAGTTTTCAAGACTGGAAGATGTCCTTATCTTGAGGTCATGACCCAAGCTTGGTATCACTGAACTCCATGGCACTCCCACCATAGTAATTGCCCATAAATAGATCAGTCCTTCATCCTACAGTATGTTCACTGAAGCAACATTCCAAACATTGCACACTGTATACATTTTAAACATAGAGACAATAATTCATGTCAAGGGGTTATGCCTTCTTTTCAAACTCCAGGTACCCATTATCTTATTATTGCCCTGAGCAATAATTAGAAAGCTCCTGAAACTCATTAGGGGCATTACTGATGTTTGATATCTTCCTTTAAATGTAACAGTAGAAAATAGGGGGAGAAAATGCAGGAGAGGAATAAAACAAAATGAGACAGCAGCCAAGAAAGCAAACTGGAGGTTACAGACCAGACAGTGCCTCCAGAAATGCTGAAGTTTGGCTTTAGCAGATGAAATAGCAGCCAAAGAACTATGCTCATTTTAATACACCACAACTTCTTCTTAACTATCAATGAGATCCTAAAAGAAAAAAAAAAACAAACAAAAAGTGCAACCTCCAAAAAACCCCAAAACCTGAGAAAAAGAATTCCAAGTGCCATTCACAGACCATTCTTTTTAAATTCTTTATTTGTGTAAATTATCCTTCCAACACATTACTTTTTATGCTCACTGAGATACACTATATTATAGGTATACAAAATGCATAATTTCTCTGAATTTTATTATGCTCATTTTTCTAATTCATCATTCCTCAAAATTGTGGTTATTCCATTGAAATTGTGAAGTCTCAAAGTCTTCATTCAGCACCAGAGCCGACCAAGTTTCCCAAAGCTTCCTCTAAAAAGCATACTCTCTTTTTCAAAGAGATGGAAATTCAATTGCTCTCTATTATTCAAAATTAAAAAAAAAAAAAGTCATTTTAAGCAGTCTACTACTGTTGATTTTAAGAATGCAAAACTTTTAATAAAAGCTTATTTCCAAAAAAGGTTTAGGATTGTACCTTTGAAATATAACAACTGAAAAACACACAACACTAACTTCACAGGATAGTATGTAACACTCAATCCACTTAACTCTTCACAAGTTAAAGACAGTCTGTACTTCCTTAATTCACATTCTTTTGCAAATTAATGTAGGTGAACCCTAAATACGACAGTCTTCCTGAACATAAATCTGACCTTTCACAACCCCAGTTCAGCATTTTTTCATACAAGTAAATTTTATTCAGACAAATTTGACTGGGAAGTACACTGGGCTGCTCCGAACTATGTTATGTACTTGCATGGCAGAGGCCAAAATTAGATAAAACCTTTACATGTAATGACAATCAAACAAAGGGGAAAGTATAAAATCACAACAAACACAGCAATCCCTTCCGTGGCATGGCCTGGCTTTCACAACCTGGCAACCTTGAGCCTGTTTGCAGTCCCACCTCATTCGCCCTCTGGAAACCAGAATAACCCTTTTTGGGATATTTTTGGTATAAAATCTCTTGTGTGGACAAGAAAGTGCTTTCTTGTAATCACTTTAAATGTATTGCCTGCTAATTTCATTTTTCAGTTTATATGTTTTGTGCTACAGCACAGTAACAATCAATTTACCTTCCCCCAATAATTCCTAATATTTGAGATCATAAACTTACTAGGTTTCTGTCCAGGCTACAGAATTTTATTCTATTTCATTATTTCTTGTAGAGAAGCTGTTTTTTTCTACTGCCATTTGTGCTGCTCTTTTGTACATGCTTTCCAAGTTCTACTATCACACTACTAAGAGGGAGTGACCAACACCACTGAGAATAAGTGAGGTGCCACTCAGCTTTAGCTGTGCATATCAGTGAAAACATCTGTTGTTTTCATTAATTGTCAAAAGTATTGTGTCATTTGCTGAATTTCAACTGTTTGATATCACTGAAGGCTTGCAGAGTGATCTCTTTGATAAAAGCACCTCTGCTTTTATCTATCCTAAAAATTCATCTGCTGTAATTTTTCCACCCTCCTTATCTAAACTTCTCTTTCGAACATTATATGTTCACAGAAGGCCAAACTGGGAACTCTGTTTTTTTCACTATGACTCCATGTCCTCCTACCTTTTAAACAGTTACAGGAAAACCTCTCCCTTACCCTCTAATTGCTTCAAGAAACTAAAAGCCTTATGCAAAGAAACTTGAAATGTTTGTAGCAATTCATACAGACCATATCAATTTACATAAAGGCCAGCAGATTCTCACCATTTTGCAGTCTGAGACTCACTCCCCTCCTTAACTCTCCCAGAATTTACTGAAATTATGCATATTTTATTTTCCTTGTCACCTGCTTGATATGGCAGTCCCTATTTTCTTAGTATTGCAATCCGTCTTTAAAGTTTGCCACCCTTCTCCTGTCTAGTTTTGGGTCTCTCTCGTGCCTCAAGGAACACTGCACAACAGGCAAGTTCAATTACCTCATGCTTGAGCTACTCTAGAATTCAGCAAACGCTTCCAATGTCTTCCAATTTAACACTAGTCGGTTTATCACACTTACCGACATGCCAGCTAGAGGGTGAATCTAGGGAATTGTGTACATGAAGATCCCTACCCCTTTTCCAATTTCCACAATGAACTGTCTCAGCGTTGTCTCCCACGAATGCTGGCAGCAAGTGTCAGAACACGACACCAGCTGTCCTACAACAGAGCCTCGGTGATCTCCCGACAGATCAACTTTCTGAGTTACCCACAAAAACATACCGCATTTTTCAGCGTGACACAGAAACAAGTAAACATTTCCTTCAGCAGCTCCACCAGTATTTACGGATCATGCCAAGCCTCTCTGCTTCAGGGCCAAAACAACCCTAGCGAGGAGGAACGAGCACAGCTCCCAGCGCCCCGTAACCGAGGTGCGCCCGAGCGCAGCCGGTCACGGCCACAGCTGCGCTCGCTCGGTGCCCAGAGCTTGTCCACAGCCATCGTCAACACGTGAAACCGAACAGCTCTTTACTTCGCTTCATCCACCAAAGCGGCTGGTTTCGTTATGTTTGAGGCGATAGTTCAAAGAGTGAAACAACATATAACAAATCTCGTACCAATTAAGAGTTTAACCAGTAATTGCCAGGTAATTAGTCATTAATCATGCCGTACGGGAACGAGTAACATGGAAGAAGTCCCCCTCTCCCCCTGCAGCTTCCCCTGCCGCAGGCCGGGTCCCCGGGGCTGCGGCGCGCTCTCGGTGCAAACACCGCATCGCCACAGCCCCGCCGGCCTCACTCGCCCCCCTCGCTCCGCGGGGCCTCGCCCGACCGCCGGGGCC
>VXAC01001795.1:11447-60779 GCA_013399225.1 Rhipidura dahli
GCCGCCGCTTCCCCTCGGCCGCCAGCGGGCGGCCCCAGTGCTCGGCTTCCCGCCCCGCGGCGCCGGGGGGATGCGGGGGATCCCAGCGGATCCCACCGCACTCAGCCCGAGCCCCGCGGCTGAGGGGGCGGCGGCGAGGCGGGGACCCTGCGGGGACTGTGCTTCGTGAATGAGTAGCTGGGCGAGGGTCTGTGCCGCTGGCAATCAACAAGGAGGGCTTCGTTCCAGATAATGTGATTTTTAAACACTTGTCACTTGTTGTGTTGACAAGGAAATGATCATTCCGGTCTGGGACTTGCTCAGTCCCTCTGAACGCGGGTAACTGTACAAGCAAGCTGGCACACTCACAGAATGAGTTGGGTTGGAAAAGACCCCTGGGATCAGCGAGTCCAACCCATGACCGGACACCCCCCGGTCAATTGGACCATGTCACTTAAGTTTAAGGAAAGAAATCCAGTGTTTCCTTAAATACTTCCATGGTGACTCCAGGACCTCCCCGGGCAGCCCCTAATCACCTTTTCTCTGAAGAAATTCTTCCCAATGCTCAACCTAAACTCACCGTGGTGCATCTTAAGATTGTGTCCTCTCATCCTATAGCTATTTGCCTGGGATAAGAGGCCGACCCCCACAGATTTACCTGGGCTTGGGGGATGCATGAAATGATTGCTGAAATCAAACTTTGCTAAAATTTACAAAAGGGAAATTCTGCTTCTCCACAAGCAGCTACCTGAGCTGGGCAGGAAACCTGGGCTCCGAATCCAATCCCTCACCAGTGGTGGGGCTGGGAAGCTGCTACCACACCCGGCAGGCCTGGAGCACGGCAGGCTGTCACAGGAAAGACATTTCCACAAAATAGCCATATATAAACCGTATAAACAAGTCTAAAACTTAAGAAATGTGTGCAGTATGTAGTCACATGAAGATGGGAAATGAATATGGGAAACAAAGAGTAACCATTCATCAAGCCTTGGGTGCATGATGAACATGATGAAGTACATACTCTGCTAGACAGGTTCCCTCAGATCCAGCAGAACTCTTTTCATTAGGACTGGCAAAAAAATAAACAGAAAAAGTGTTCCCTTCTTAAAAAAACCCTATTTTATTTTTTTTAACTGAATGAGTAAATAATAATAATTAATTATCTGGGTTTTGAACACATAAAAAGTCCAATTTTCATGTCACTAACCTTTCATTTCCCTGTCATCCAAAAAACCCTTATCTGGAGGTTCTGCAAATCATTAAATTTGATTATTCATTCAAAAAATTTGAAAAAAATTTTTTGTGGAGAAAAAAAGAGAAGGGAAACATTTGAGAAAAACCCAGGAAGTCTACACTTTGCAAACAAAGTTTTATTTTGAAATATTATCTGAAAAACTGATGAGCTTAAAGCATTATGCAAACATAATGTAATGTAGGTACAAAAAGTGACTTCTAAACATTATTCTGATGTGTTCTGTTACCATATATTCAATGTATATCCCATTTCTATCCAACCAATGTCTGTACTATCTGCCAACATATAGTTCATACTTCTTCTCTATTTAAGTCTGTTTGCTGATTCATTTACTTTCTCAGTGTTCTTTTTAAATAATAAAAGCACTATTTTAAAGTCCTCAGGTTTATTCTCTCAGGGAGAGAGAAAAAAGGTACCAAGTATGCAGATGGGTAGTTACTTGGTTATGTTTTTCCAGAAAAACTCCAACAAAACCTTACTAAAAAATGAGAACAAAAATCTGAACAAACCAACCCTCCCAATTCTGGTTGTAGTAGGGATTTTTTTGCTCCATAAATGAAAAATTCTCTTTGATGCATTATTTTTTGCTCATGCCTCATTCAAAAAGCCAAGAATTTTCTTAGCCTTCTTTCTGTGAACAAATTTTACTGTTTGTTAAAATATTTCTGTTAGTGCTTCAGTTTCTTTGTGTTCATTTCATATGCATTTTACACTTGAAGAAGCAACTTAAACACTTTTTAACATCTTCTCTAGCTAGAATATTTTTGTAGGTTTTTGCACTGTTGCTCATTAATGATTCTTAACAGTCTTATGAAATATATCTTTCCTGCAGTCATAGAGGACCACAGATACTCTTCTTCATCTGTATATTTGTTGATGAGCAAGTGAGACTTTTCATCCAACCAAAACCTATTTACTTCAGCTTGTCTCATTCTGCAATGTAACTATGTTTGAGGGCTATGTGGCAAGTCTGCAAGGTGCATTTATGACCATGAGCGCAGCTCAAAACTTACCCAAATTACTGCTGCTACTATAAGCAGTGTAGATGCAGAAAGCATGGGGTTCTGCCACAGCTCCTGTGTTGGCTCAGCTTCTCAGGGTGGCTGCAGTGCTTTAGCAGGGAAATTTAATTTTATAAAATTAATTCAACTCTCCACAACAAGGTGGAGAATTTCAGGGATCTTCAACTAAATCAAGTTCTTTCTCTGAAAGAGCAGCAGGAAGTAAAATGCTATCAAAACAACCATACTTCCGTTTATAGATATCTCAGAAAATTACGAATGTTAGAAATAGTAGTTCTGTCTTTCAGCCTTTGGAGGGCTCTTTTGGGTCTGCTGCCTGCTCCTGGAAGTCCTTGGGCATTCCTCATTTGCCATGAAGACCTAACACCAGCCTTTAGTAATGCCTGAAAACTCCATGTGTGGATTTCAACTGTGTTATTTTAGGACTGAACAAATACATGGTGATACTGCTGCAGGTTGAGTATCTTAATTAAGATAATTCCCCAGTGTATATTAAATATTTATATGGATGTGAGCAAGACATTTGCTTTTGCTTCCTTGCTTCTTTGCAGACATTGCTTAGGTGTTTGGTAATTGAGATCCCCTTCATTCAGTCAGAAGCTTTTGTCTGAAGTGCCACGAGTTAGGAAGTGGTTTGCATGCATGTGGTCTTGCTTCTAACAGGTTCCTCCTTGTTTTTCACAAGCTAATTGAATTTGGCATCATGACCTAAGTAATTCACACCAAAACCACTACATATAAAAGGCCTGATATAAAAGGCTAATTAGGGATTGCTAAGTACCCTATAAAACCAACTCCAGACATGAACTATTATTAGCTGGAAGCAGCTTTGTAAATTGTGTACCTACTTTTTTTCTTGTCTCCTGATCAACTTAGTGTGCTGGAAGTAAACCAGAAGTCTGCTAGCTGTTCTGATCAGTCAGACCTGAGCTTTTGGTTTGCAAATGCCACAGCTTCCTGCTGGCTTTCTGCTTGCTCTGCTGGAAGCATCAAGAGCCGTCAGTGGGAAGGGAACACCTAGAGCAGCCACAGAGAGAAGATCCAGAGAAAAGAAAAGTGTTTCCTTTGAAAGGCAGAGGAGATGTGACATTATTGTGCATGTGGGATAATGGCTATGAATATTAAAAGTAAATTGCCTCTGGAAGAATTTCGCATTTCATTTTTCTACGGGTGTAGCCTTGGCTTAACTGGATTAATTATTTTCATAAGAGACTGTGGTGTTTTATGTGGTCACTCATGACTGATGCTATCATTACTGTGGTTTTTGGCTGTTCTATTTTCCTCTATGAGTCAGTGTAATAACAGTCAGGAATGAAGGAGTTCATCCCACCTAATTCCATTCCCTCTAGAGAACCAAACTATTTTAAACTAATCACCCTCCCTCTGTAGAACTGGAGAAAGTAAGGTGGTAATTTACTTGTAAGTTAGTATAAGGTGAATGACTTACCATGAAGAATGGTGACTTTCTGTTCAATTTAGAAAATAAATTTAAATTGGACAGATGTCATTTACATTGGTATAATTTAGATGAGGTAATTCTTCTTTTAATGCTTCCTGACTTTGCCTGGCAGGCTCAGCCTAAATGGGAGGAGAACTTTGTTCCACAGGTCAAACCTGGCATGCACATACGAGTTTGCTGATAAACTGAGATCACAGGAGATGTCCTTTCTCCTGTTTACAGCATTACAGCCATATGTAGCTTCTGGAGTTGCACCTACCGTCCTCAGGCCAAGGCACAATGTCATTACAAGGACTGGGAGCATGTAAGAAGATAAAGCTGTAACAGAGAGCTGATATTTAAATATTCTCAGTCAGAGGAGTAGTAGGGCATTCTCATGTGATATTTTACCTTTTGAATTTTTGTGTGTTTATGAAAATGTAATTAATTTTTCACAAGTGTATATATAAAGGAATAAAGCACCAGAGATGGAAGAAAAATTATCACTTATGTTTAATCTTCAAGTTTCATAAGTAAAATGATCATATGTTCATAAGGAGCATACTGTTTGTTATATAATAAGTAGAGTATTCCCTACATTAACTAACAGGTTAAATGTCAAATAATTAATTAGTAGGATCTGCCATACCCCAGACCATATCACTTCTTAGTTTAAATGGTGCAGCATTGCCAGATTGCTCTGGTCATATTGTAGTTCCAGAAATAAAGCTACATTTCCAATGGATTCCTGAATAGTGTACTATTTTCAGTAGATATTTTTTGTCTGGATACTATTGCAAATATTTGATTGCATTAATGAAGAGGGAGTGCAAAGTGTAAGAAGTCTTTCTCTCGGTGGACTTGTTCAATCAGGCAGCGTAACCCGAATACCTTTGCCACAGCCAAATGATGAAACAAATATGCCCTCAAACCTGTAAGATCTTGGAAATTTTATCATAAATAACCGCTTTTATAGTCTTATAATTTTGTAACAGTTATAAAAATGGTTTCTCAATTGTCTGTACTAAAATCAGACTGATATTAAGTGAAGTAATTATGAAATCACATGTACAAAGGCCATATTTAGCTTTATCACTAAGAGATAAATACATCAGCTGTTCTGTAACATGAGGCTTAATAGTGTTTTCATTTCAGGCTTCTGTGGGTCTGAAACAAAGATGGATCGGATGAAGACAGGGAAGGGAAATGGGCAGAGAGGAAATATTTAAGTCATCTGTCCTCTTTCATTAAGGACAGTCAAGGGGCCTCACCTTTCTGCGTCATGGGGTGTGTCATTGCTGTGCAGCTACACAGTCCTGAGAAAGGGGCTGGGACCCAGCTCAGCTCCCTAACACAAATTATTTTTCTTTCAGCTGCTTACACTTTATCCTCAAAGCTTTGTAAAGGGTTAAGAATGTTTGATTTAGATGAGTATTTTGGTATGCAGGTATAAGTTTTTTCTAATTCCCCACTGCCCCCTTCCCAATCTCATTTCTTGACTCCTGGTTGAGGGAAAATGGCAGTCACTGTTAGTCCCTTGTCAAATTTAGTTATTCTTTTTTCATGAACACTTTGTTTCATATTGTTCCTCTTTCTGGTTCTCCATTGTGCTCCCAGGTGTGCCTTCTTAAAATTCAGAATTCTTTATATTTACAGGACAGCCTTTGAAAGCATACACAGCCACTAGTCCTTTGCTGTGATTGTGCACCTTTATAAGCCTTTCCTTCTGGCTGCCAGCAATACAGATGCCATGTGATGACCGTGTTCTCTTTTAGTGTCTCTGCACTAAATTCCTGCTACTTGAAATCAATGTTTTTAGGAGCATAAATTTATTTTGGGTAGGAAAATTATTTTTTCTTATGAAGATGTGAGTGCCAAGGCAGTCTCTGTGGCGCAATCGGTAAGCGCGTTCGGCTGTTAACCGAAAGGTTGGTGGTTCGAGCCCACCCAGGGACGTGTTTTTCCCTTTCCTCTGCCATGGCAGGGGGTTGGAACCAGATAACCTTAAGGTGTCTTCCAAACCTAGCCATTCTTGAAATTTTAGAAAATTGGAATTCTCTGTTTAGCCTCAGGTTCACTGAAACCCTATTTTGCTGAAGTATCAGCTATGGAACAGACAAAATATTTCCATGCATCATTATTTAAAAATGAAATTGCATAGAAATAGTTTCATTTTAGCAGGATATTGCAACCTTCCCTATTCTGTCATATGTCATTTGTTTCTCTGTTGTGTTGCTTGTGAGCTCTAAAGGATCTGTGTTATTTTATGATGTTGAAATGTAAATGTGTATCTACAAAATATCAACATGGCCTACTGCGTACCTCAGGCTTAGCAAAGATTTGTCATTTAGGAATTAACAAGTAACTGAATAGTTGTGCCATTTGAAACTGTACTCCAGAATTACATATAGAACTGAAAAAATGCAAAGAACCTCTTGTATCTGTCTGTATCTATTGTACCTATCTTGTCTCTCTTGTATCTATATGCAAATTAAAGTAGATGAGAGAAATGAAATAAAACTGTAATTCTACTCTTTGTCTACTGTGAGGCAGGTGCTCTTCATGGGTGTGGTTTGCTCTCTTTGCTCTTCCTGAGAAGAATAAGCAGAGGTCCGTGGTATCTCATTGCAGAATCTGGGAGACCAGTAATTTTGGCAAAATGGGCAGCTTCTGTAAGAAGTGAAATTTTAGGTGACTGTGGTAAAGCAAATGTGGTATAGGTACAGACAGCCATAATATCACTGGATGTTCTTTCAAACTGAGGAATTAGTCTTATTTCCCATTAAATGCTGAAAGATGAAAATAAGTAAGAAGGTAGCTCTTCATTTTTAACTAGAAACAGTAATGAAAAGCATTTTCCCCAAATTAAGTCAGGCTGTGTTTGGGGGACTCCTCTTGTCACACATTCTAGGCACTGCTGCAGAGAATGTACTGGGATGTAGTGGGAGCAGTGACTTACTCCTCAAGATGTTAAATACCTTAACCAAAAAGTAGTGGTGGATCCTTGTGGATAAAATTGCTGAGAAAAACTTACAGCCGTTATGGAGGAAGGATTTAATGAAGAAAAAACCCTGCCCTTTATACCACTAAACAGAGAAGATAATTTCAGATTCATAGAACCTGACAACTAAAAGATTAAATTTAATTATTGTCTTTTTTTCTGCCCTGAGTGAGCCTGCAGTTTGCTGCCAAGAGCTTTCCTGTTGGGGTGAGTGTTCTTCTCATATTTTAGTTCATATTCAGTGTGAGTTCTGATGCTGATGTTTTGAAGAAATAGCCTTTAGGATATTCTTGGTACAGAAGATATGAACAGTAACAACCCTGAGATTAGCTC
This sequence comes from Rhipidura dahli, assembly GCA_013399225.1. Classification (NCBI taxonomy): domain Eukaryota; kingdom Metazoa; phylum Chordata; class Aves; order Passeriformes; family Rhipiduridae; genus Rhipidura; species Rhipidura dahli. The sequence continues at coordinate 18,476 of VXAC01001795.1, forward strand.
AGTAGGTTAAAGCATAGCTCTAAAGACACCATGGTTGTGGGTTTGATACCTCTATGGGCCATTTACTTAAGAGTTGGACTAGATGACCTTGTAGATCCCTTCCAAGCCAGAATATTTTGTGATTCTGTGAATGACGGTGAATTCAGGAATAAAAGCTCAAGTAAAACAGGGGCCGGTAATAAGTGGGTGAGTCAGTAGGTGGTGCACAACGCCTATGGAAATGCTGGAGAACTGCTCTGCTGTTTCACTGTGTCTTCAGAACTGGCAATTGGGAAAAGTTTCATTTCACCTGAAGTTCCAATTTCTGTAGCTTGAACACAGTACGATATTGATAATAATTATTGGAATTTATTATGTATATTTCAAATGCTTGTGTTCAAAATAATATTCAAATGTTGTATTTGTTTGTTTTGATAGTTATATTTCCCTTAATGAGAACCATAATTTCCTGAGTAGCTGGAGTGTATACATAAACATGGAATCATGTGTAGGACATTTTGCTCATGTAATATTCAACCACATTTTTTCCAGGAAAGGATAAATTTATTCCAGCCTTAGAATATAGACATGCAGGAATTTCTTTGGTTTTGCACTGAGATCACAGTGAGCAAGGGAGAAATCAGAAGATAATAAAAAGAGACAGTGTTTGTTATGTGTAGTTTCCTTTCTAAATTCAAGTGTCCCTCCTGTAACTGTGGTTTGGGGATTTTTTTCTCCCCAGGCAACAAAGGTTCATTAAGCATCTGAGGTTCATGGGTGAGTCCTACAGAAAATTAGTATATTCCTAATGAGCTCAGAATGAGGCATGAGTAAAGCTAAATTAATTAGGGGTTACTTCTGTTTGCATATCTAATAGCTTTAGTTAAGCTTACTAGTATCTCCTTAGAATTGGGTACGTGATTTTAATACCGTAAAACTGCATCAAATGGGTGGTAGGAAGGCAGATTCTGGGAGATTCTGTCTGAAACCACAACAAGAAAACTATTCAAAAGTCACGTCAAAAGCTGCAACTTAAACATGAGTGGTGGAAGTGCAGATATTATCTGGTAATGTTTTATCACTCACCTGTATTACAGGACATTTGTCTGTAGCTCAGTATTCATATTTTAGACTGACAAACTCAGATCCTGAAGGTAATTGGCGGTGGCTCGTGTTCCTCCCCACTGGGCTGCGCAGTTACAACTGCCCCTTCCTTTTTGCTCCATGCTGGTCACATGGATGGTGTTCTCCTTACCTCTAGTTTTTGCTTACTAAATAATGCTTACTAATTAATGCCATATTAATGCAAAAGCACATGCTACAGAGAGCCCAATGTGCTGCCAGCTGAGCCTGCTGCAACAGGAAACAGTGTGCAGGGTACAATAAGGCATATTTGCACTGGAGACATGAAGTCAGCTTAAATACAATTTGAAGCACCTACTGAAAGGAGCCTTTTAATCTCTGTTCATCTCCTGCGGGGATGGCATAAGAGAAGCTGATAGAGAGAACATATTTACTGATCACACAAGTGAGGGTCACCAGTCACAGATTCCAGGGAGGAAAACGGTCTGAATGCTGCAGTACTTTGGTTTACACAATTGTATCACAACCGAGCACTACACATCAGTAGTGTCTCTACCCAGCTTTACAGAGCTTCTCCAGCAATTCTGTTCCAGCATGGTACAGCCAGGACTTGCTGCAAACTTTGCCTTTCACTTAGTTAGTCCAGCTGGTTTTTTTTTCCTTCCTAGGTTCTTTAAAAAAATTTAAGCTCTTGTTTTAGCTAATTCATGCTAGTGCTGTAGGTGTATTGCTGCTGCTAATTAAAGTCTCCAAAGAGAATAGTTACAGGGAGGCAGACCAGTCCCAGTAACAATTAAGATCACTTTACCAGAAGTTTATTCAACATGTATTCCCAAAATGAGACTGAATACAAAGGCTGCCTGCCCCTTCTGCCATTTATCTCTCTTATTTTCAGCTATGATCTTTGAAAGATAGTTTCTTTAATATTGTACATAGCATAAGCAAAATACTTGATCATGCCTAAGTTCTGATGAGCTCAAAACCTGCAGAGCAGAATATCTTTTCACTGCTAACGAGGCTGGAATGTGAGGTAAACACTATGTATTTTTTCAGGTTTAATTTCCAAATGAGGCTGCTTTTTGGGCAAAGATCTGAAAACACATAATTTGGATGTTACCAATGAGCCGACAGAAAGTATTCTCTGGTGGGAGGACATGCCATGGAATAGATCACAGAGAGCAAGGGAGAAATCAGAAGGTAACAAAAAGTGACAGTATTTGTTATGTGTAGTTTACTTTCTAAACTCAAGTGTCCCTCCTTTAACTGCGGTTTGGGGATTTTTTTCTCCCCAGGCAACAAAGGTTCACCTCCCTATTCCAGCATCAACCTTTGCATACCTTCTAGTGGATTGCATATCCTGAGGGATGAAATTTAACTTTTCAGTCCTTGTAGGAACTTCCTGTCTTGTAGTTAATCTATACTGGAAATAAAGTCTTTACCACTTTCAAATATTGAATTACTGTTTTTACAACAAATTTTACAGCACTAAATTTATTTTGAAATAGTAAAACAATGCTTAAAATATTAATATTTTAAGAAACATAATGTTCCAATGAGTAAATGCAGGTATTTTAAAAACATACCTACAGTTTGTTATACTCAGTGAAGAAAAAATGGGCTATATTTCATCATGGAAATTCTCATTTTAATACTCATGCTTTGATATTTGCCCTATTTTCCTTAATGAGTTCCTTGCAAGCAAGAACAAAAAAAAAGTCTTTAGAAACAGATTTTAGTGCTTATTCCCCCTTGCACCATTTGGAGCTGCCTTCAGACTCTCAGCTGCTAATCTCTGGAGTGGTGCTTTCTTCAGGTTACAGGGACTTTATTTGGATATTTTCTTCACGCCTCCCTTTGGGGGTTCCAGCTGACAAAACCCATGTCACCTCTTTCCTTACCTGCTTTTGCTGTTGTCTTCATGGCCCTCTGTGGGTTCACCCAAGCACCTTCCCAATCACAAAAACATGGCTGTTGGAATTGCAGTTCGTTTAGGATTTTCAGCAGTCTTCTAAAAGGTCTCAGAGAAGAAGTCTTTGCTTCTCATGGTGGTTTGTGTGACAGTAAATTATTAAGGTCAGTAAAAAAGGTTTAGCATATGGTTCTGTGTCTCATACACAACTGAACAAACTGTTAGGGCCTAACAAACACTGAGCTTCCTGACAAGACAACTACATTTGAGATTTTTGGAATAGACTTCTGCACATACTTTCTAAAGCACACAGGGACAGTTCTGCTGATTACAGCACAGTATCAGTCAGCACAGCTCTATCAACAGCCAGAAGCTTTCTGTCCTCAAGTGAAAGACAGAAGCTGCATTTTCCTTCCACCTTTAAATGAGATGATGATCCTTCTTGCAGCCATTAATCCTACTTAGTATTTGGAAAACAGGAAGGAATTATTTCTGCTTTTGAACTTCTCATACTAAGAGGCACAGAGATACTGAGTGAGTTTCTTGAGAACTTTTCAAATGTTAGTGTTGAAATGAAGAGTCAAGTAGACAATCACACCCTTAAGACAGTTGCAGGCAACTTTACGAGGCTTTAACAAAATGTTCTATAGCAATGTGCTAACATAGTACTGTAAAATCTGGGTGTGAGTATCTCCAATGCATCTAAGCAAGTAACTTAACTCGTTAAATAGTTTCTTTTGGAACACTTGACATGCTTTATTTAATTTTTTTTCACAATTTATTTAAACATCTCACATATACAAAATACATTTTCTTTCTTTTTTTTTTTTTGAGAAATGATGGGGTTTTTTTTACCCCTAGTAGAAGATGGAAATGAAATTTGAAAGCAGGAACACCTGATTCTGGAGGAGGAAGACAAAGAGGAAGAAAATTATCCACATGCTTAAGCTGTGGGTGAGACAGGACATCCTAAGTTTTAAGACAGACTTCAAAGAAACAGAGAAGCAATACTTTAAATGCTACTAGCACCATCAAAGTTCAAGTATTGGAAAGATACTCTGTAAGTATGCAATTAGCACCACTGTAATTTGAGTGGAACTGAAAGTACCTCAGATCATATGGAGAAGTTCCTACAAAAGATGTGGATCACTCTTGATTTAGTGTATGAGGTAGTTTAAACCTTTGGAAGTCATGGATTTAAACTTCCTCCGTGGAAGATATTCAAAGGCCACAAGTGGTGCAAACTTTCATGACTTTTTATTTTGTTTTTTTTTTTCTTTACAAAGGTTGACATTTCCCAAAACAAGGTGTTAAATCTTGAAAGACTTCCAAGTCCATTTGGGGCTGTATTAAATTTCATTGCACAATGCTCCAATCAATTCTTCTCCTTCTCTTTCGCCCAGAGTTTAAGCAAGTAGATGAACAGAAGAAATGGAAGGAGTCAGCTTTCATTATAAAAAGAAATGACAAGAGAATAATTTGGGAGAGGCTTTAAGTTAATTTTAGTTCATTCATTTAAAACAGACTGGGCCAATGTCCAAACCGATTTCTTGATCAGCGCCACCAATATCCAAAGGTGCAATGTCAAGGATGGGCAAGCGGGATGGCTTATTTGTTCTGTATTCAATGATTGTTTTGCCCCATTCATTGTTCTTTCTCTGTAAGAGAAGATCCATTGCAATTGTTATTGCATTGTTCACAGTATTGAGAATTGTTTCACCTGAATGGATAATTTCTGAAAGAAATTCATAATAATTTTGCTTCTATTGTTTGCAAATCAGATACCCACATCCAACTATTCAGATCTCCTATACAGAGAAAATATTTACTTGAATCTTCTGTAATCCTGTGTGTGATGCTGATACAAGCTACCATATTATTCACACTGGTGTTAGACCCTAAGAGAACCCTGCCTGAGTGTTTCAGGACTTAAAGATCCTGCCCCTCCTACAGCTTGTGCAATGTTTTCTTATCAGTCTTCTGCTCACTCAAAATTTGGATCTGGACACTCTGAAAACTTTTTTCTGCCACACTGCACAGTACAAGGTAGGATTTGTTTGTAACTTCTTCCCTCCCACTTGTTAAGGATCTCGCATGGTTGGGTTTGTAGCCTGTCTATCTTCACCAGGCAAAATTTTGCTGGTCTGACTGCTAATCTAATTCTGAACTAAAGCACAACTCTGTCCCTAGTGACGTGCTTAGGCCTGGGCAGTCACTGCACCCATGGTTTCTGCATTACTTACAGAGCAGCCATCCTCGAGAACACTGAAAGTGAATCTGCTGTTGCCTTCAGCTCGCAGTTCAACATCATTAGATCCCTGCAGTATGACAGCCTTTTTAAGGTTGCCAGTTTCTGCATCCATGTAGGCAATGCTGTTCTTGCAGTGGTAGGTGATGTTCTGAGAGGCATGGTTGGCCAGCAGACGCATGAAGGCAAGTTGGGTGGCCATGTCCTTTGAGGTCACTCCTTCACTATTGTACTCAAACTGAAAAACAGAGAGGAACCCAGTCAGTTATATTGCTGGAGAAAGGAGGGTGTTTGTAATGGAAATGTGTGATAGCTGCTCTAGTGTCCTGGTTTCAGCTAGAGTAGAATAATTTCTTCTCAGTTGCTCATACAGTGCTGTGTTTTGGATTCAGAATAACAATGGTGTTGATAACACACTGATGTTCACTGATGTCCTAGTTTTTTGCTAAGTCATGTTTATCCTAAGTCAAGGGGGTTTTTTTGGTTTCTTTTTTTTTTTTCTTTGTCTTATGCTCTACCAGTGAGGAAGTATCAAAAGAAACTGGGATGGAGTATAGCTGGGACAGGTGACCTGGGCTGACCAAAGGGATGTTCCACACCATAAAACATCATGCCCAGTATATAAAACTGGGGTGAAGTAACCCTAAAGAGTGGCCAGTCTGGGTTCAAAAAGGGGGGGCTCTTGCACCAGTCAGCAGGTGGTGAGCAATTACACTGTGCATCACTTGCTGTTTTACTTTTTATTATCATTATTATTTCCCATTTTTACTATATTTTATTTTCAATTATTAATATGTTCTTATCTCAACATACCACTATTCTCCTCCCCATTCCATCAGGATAGATTGGGGGGAGGTGGGGGGAGGACAGAAGGAACTGAGCAAGTGGCTGTGTGGTACCTCATTTCCATCTGCACTTAAACCGTGACAGCTAGGAACTTTTAAAGAAAATGAATTGGAAGTCTTCAATCACTTTTCTATTGCCACTCCAGAACTAAAGAGCATGAAATAAAACTAGCAGGAGGTAGACTGACAACCAGACATGAGTGGATGCAGTTAAACTGGAGAGTATTGTTTCAAGAAGTTTATGTGGGTTCCAAGACAAGATCAGATAAGTTCAAAGAAGACAATCTACTGTTTCCACAGCTACACACAAAAAATTACTGTTTCAATAAAACCCTGGAAATTTTCTTTGAGTCTAATAGAGTAGTGTCTGTGGATAATACAAATCTTTACTTCACTCTTATATTCTTTTTACAGCATCTACTTTTAGCCACGGTAAGAAACAGGACCCTAAACTGTTCTGATCCCATGTAATCAAATCATATCTTGGACACTTCATCACAGTATCAACTCAATTTCAATTAAGAATGATGTAATCAAATTTCCTCAGCTGTACTAAAGTAGTTTACTTGCAATTTGCTGGGACCGTGTCTAACATGCAAGTAGACATGGTTCTTGCTTTTCCTTATGCCAACAATTCTGAACATTATGGTGGCATGCACTCAGAATCTGTGATGTGTAATATAAATATCTTTCCAGGAATACTCTATGAATTGTATGTAAAAATACCAGTTTAAAAGACTGATGTTTTTCTTTTTTTTTTTCAGACATTTTCTGGACTGTCTTTATAGATACCATAGTCCAGTCCAGACTTCCCTTAGCAATAACCAATATTTAGGCTGAATTGATCATTTGCAGACATCAAGAAAAGTTAGAAAAATAATGAGAAGTACTTTAAACAAACTGATCTAAACCAGAACCAGAGTTCTATGCCTGTGAGGTAAAAGGTAGTTGGCTTTTTCATATTTCTCCCCTTAGAATTTAATTTATCTGCTTGCTTGCTGAGAGTCAATGAATTGGGAACTCTTCAGACAGTGCTGTAGCAAACAATCACCCTGCCATACATCACTTACCTGGCTGCCACCATTGAGAGTTTCACCAAACCATATGTGCTGCTTCTTGGCCTTGGGATTCTTGTTGATATACCAGTTCTTAACAGGAATACTGCCAGGGTTGGCAGAGATGCAAGTCTCACCAGTGGCAAAATCACAGTATGCTCTAATGGCATCTGCAGTGCAGCCTTGGTTGGGATCAATCCAGTAGAAGCCTGCCATTGAGGGAAGAAATATGAACAATGGTTCACTCAGCCTAAACATTGTATTCAGATGATATTCACTTGTCTGATAAAGGAACTGAGGCCATAAATATCACAGCTAGGCACAATATTAAGGTGATAAGTGGGATACATTGATATTTTGGATTGTTAAAGAAACTGTATTTGAAAGCAAGGGTTATATATTTTTGTATTATTCTGAAAAATTATTGCAATACTGTGCAACAATATAAATGTTTTTTATAGAATGTACTATTTAATGTACTTTTTATAAAAGTACATTTTCAGAATGTACTTGTATCTATTTTCAGTGGAGGCAGAAAGAAATTCTTCACTGGTCATTCAATATTTTTACCATGGGGCCAAAGATACCATTCACTGAAGGAAGCTAAGGACCTGGGAGTGCTCCTTGAGCCAGAAAGGGCAAACATCTGGCACTAACATACCGCTGCTCCATTCTGGGTGGCTAAGTCTGAGGTCACGACAGGTGCGAGCTGGGTTCTTTTTGGAGCCTTCTGGGGTCAGCAGGGTCTCAATTTGATTGTTCAGTGTTTTCAGAGTGGCATCAACTTCATAATCCTTGGGTCTGAGAGAAGGCTGATCAGCCCGGTAGTATTCTGCATCAAAGCCAACTTCATATCCACCACCATTGGGACCAGGGGGGCCAGGGGGACCAGGAGGACCAGGAGGACCCTAAAGTTTTCCAAAAGCAGAAGACAAGTAGCATTCTGTCAGATATATGGGTCTTTTAATGAAATGCTTCCACACATGGACAGTCCTGCTTAACTCCTGGGACCCTCAGCTCTGACTGGAGACAGCACACATGGACTCGCCCTGCAGTGACTGCTATGGGTTGAAGCAGTGCAAGATGCACAGTGTAGGACTACCACAGCCCCTTTGTGTATTTGCTCTCTGGCCATAAGGAGCGAACAAAACCTCTTAGTTTAGGTCTATTCGACATTTCCCTAATATTAAATATATTTTTAAACAAGTAAAACCACATGCATTATTATACTGCTAGGCTTCTGGAGTGACATAATTGCTAGGCTTATAGTGTACCAGAAATGTGTTAAATCAACAAAAAAAAGATGATACTCACAGCAGGACCTTGGCTGCCATGAGAGCCACGCACACCAGCAGGGCCAATAGGTCCAGGGAGACCATTGCGACCATCTTTACCAGGAGGACCAGAAGGACCAGGTGGACCCTAAAAGGACATTTGAACAGTTTAATGACAGTAAAAATGCTACAAACAGAGATTCATATGAATGGGAGTATACAAATATATTGCACAAACAGAATGAGAGTTACTTGAATATATTCTGAAATTCACATACCCTTGGGCCAGCAGGGCCGGTGTTACCAGGAGGACCTTGATCACCATGTTGGCCCTGTTGGGAAAGATAGATAATCATCAAAAAAAGAGCAGTGGATATGTTTGTGTGCTTCATTCAAGAGGGAACTAAAGGCAACGTGTCTTTGGGCTGAGAGAATGGGAACCTAGGGCTAATGACATTTATTAGGGGAACTGGGGTATAAAATGCTTGTTTTGGGAAGAGCAGAGAGAGGGCATAAAGACGTATTTAAGGGGATAACCTGTAAAATTCTTTATATTGTTTCTTCTGAGCCTCAGAGACAGCTTTAAAATAAAAGTCATAATTCCCAAAGTTGATACCCAAATTTAAAGGGAAAAAGATCTACAGGTTACTTCGGCTTTTCTGAGATAAAGGTTTTACAATTTCTGGCCAAAATAAGAACTAATAGTAAAACAAAGGCAGATGATTTTTAAATTCTTTGTTAGCTAAATACAATTGAGCTTCAAGGCAACTAATGGTACTCACAGTTCTAACACCAATACCAGAATTTGCTACTTTGTAAAAAAAACACTGAATGTTAGAGACACTATTTATGACTCTTGATTTGAAGGGTGCTGCACAGTGGAATAAGGAGTGCATATGCAGTTCCTTGCTACGATGAGCTTACTTGGGTTTTTTTGCTCTTTATACTCAAACCCCTGAAAATCATTTACTTACAGCAAGACCAGGAAGACCCTGCAATCCATTGTGTCCCTTCAAGCCAGGCAGACCTCTAGGCCCCTTATCACCAGGTAGACCTTTCTCACCACGTGGACCTTGTGGGCCCTAGGAAGGGATATAGGTATCAGAGAAATAAATTAAAAGGCTTCAAGAACATCCTACTGTCAAGGCAAGAATTAAGCTTAAGTATTCTACATTAAGCCATATCCCAATCTATGTAATGGACACCCCCTTAACACACCCAGGAAGAGTGCTAGTCCCAAAACCTTCAGGACTGATCCCACAAAAGGGAATGCTAATTGAGATGCTAAGTCCCTAAATATTTTCAGGTCATTAAGCATTACTTTTTGGGCCCCTTGATCACTTGATCAGTTCCATGAGTCCTTATTGATAAAGCATGTTTTCTCTCCTTGCATCATTGTGGTTATGTATTTAAAAATCAGACTTACAGCAAGACCCCTTGGACCAAAAGCACCAGCAGGACCGACAACACCAGCAGGGCCCTGAAAAAAGAATAGAAAATACATGTAACTGCTGTATATTGTTCTAATGAAGGTTCCGTGCTCAACACATTTCTGGAGAAAGTTAAGTAATTATCTATACACAGTAAAGGTGTGATGTGTTTTGTATATATGATAGGCAAGTCTTAGTCCTCTTAGACCTTAATCCAAAAAGTTAAGGTATATCATTATCTCATCAACTTACAGGTTCACCACGGTTTCCAGGCTTTCCAGAAGGACCAACTTGGCCATGAGGACCAGGAGCACCCAGGGCACCACTGGGACCAGGATTACCAGGAGCACCACGCTCACCCTGGGAACAAAGGAATGAAATAGAAGAGACATTGTGTTATTACTGACTTACACATATTGGAATATTTCTTCCATGACAATGAAATAGAAAAAGAGACAAGTTACCTTGAAACCAGGAGCACCATCTCGGCCTGGAGGACCATCATTTCCAGGATTGCCCTATTAAAATACCATGAAAAAATTACTGAATTCAATCACCTTTCATCTCACACAGAACTGTCTCCATCTAATTGCTTACAGTGAGAGTAAGAAGATATTGAGATAGGATAGTATAAATCTTGAAGAGAAAAAACTCTTCTTTATACATGCCATTCTCAAATTCCTTAAATATACTAATGTTGTCAGAAAACTAAGATGGCCTTCAAATATTTTAGGTTTTAGAAGTTCAGTAAAGAAAAAATTACTGGGCTTGGCAACATTCCTCTAATTGAAAAGGCTAAGACAATTGTGGTCTTCTTGTAGCTTGCACTCTTTTAAAACTGACACTTCTTTTTAGATGAAAAATGCCAGTGGAGGAAAAAAGGACCTAAACAATAGCCACGACTAAATTACTTTGTTGTGGTACTTCACAAGATTGAACGGTTTCCTTTGTGAATGTTAATTTCACTTCAGCTCATAGACTGTGTCCAAAAAACCCCCGTTTTTTCAGAAAATTCCAATGAAATAAACTTCGGGATTTTTAAATTAATATTCTCTGTTTTCTCTGGAATCCTGCAAGTCTCTGCAAGATTTGTATTAACAATGTATTAACAATGCTTCAGGTTGTCAAATAATCTTCCCTGATAAGGCTTATACTTTCAGGAAAGATATGTATCTTCCCCACTCCATCTTTCTTGGCATTTATGTAAAAAGTCAAAAGATTCTGAGAGTGACTTCAGGATGTATTTCAGACACAACTTGTGCTTTAAAAATATGTCACCTAGTTGGGCATAGGAATCCATGTCTATAAAAATCCTGATATAATTCTCTGAAGACATTGTACAAGTTTGCTAGCAGAACAGCCTCCAGTTTCATCCACTTTTTCTGAGTATTTGTCTTTGGCTCAGAATAAAAGAAAAGCAACCTGAAGAGGATAAAAGACAGCTTACGTCACGTCCAGCTTCACCAGGAGCACCATTTGGACCAGGAGAACCCACAGGACCAGAGGGACCACGGGCACCAGGAGGACCAGAAACACCCAGGGGACCAGGTTCACCCTAATACAGGAACAGTGGTAACAAATGTGACATTATAATACAACACAAACCAATCTTACAGAACTTTTAGCCTTTATCCAAGAGAAACACTTCTCTGCAATCAGGTTGGGAAGGAAAAAGAATCAGGACAAAAGAAACCTACCTATTTGTATCAAATATTATCTTCATTCTAAGTGTTACTGTTAGAAACTGCTAACATTTCTGACCTTTTCTGACATTCAGAAAGATGGTCACTTCCAGATAATTCTGGTTTGTCTGCAACAAGCCATAATTTCTTCCATTGCTCTAGGTCTGGTAAGTTCATATTCTGTTTCCAACAGCAATGGAAACAGCAGAATCTACATCTCCCTGGCATAAGAGGGGACCTCAAATGTGTGTGGGTTTTTTCCATTTTCTTTTTTTTACATGTTATTTGTTTAAAGCAATTAACTATTCATATACTCACTGATGCTCCAGAGATGCCTGGAAGACCACGTTCTCCCCGGGAGCCAGGCAGACCAAGGATTCCAGGAGCACCAAGGATACCCTGAGGACCTGGGGTACCAGGAGGACCCTATGACATGAACAGAATAATATTTATTTAAATAGACAAAAATAAATGTAACATTCACATCTGACAATGATACTGAAAGTTTCCCTCTCAGTTGCAATTTCAGATCACAGAAGAAATTTCTATAATTTTTTCTTGAGTAACAATTGTGGTATTTCATACAAGTGCTTACTTCAATAAGACAGAAATGTGTGACTTTGAAAACAAATTCTGGATGTGAAAGCTTAAAGATACTCAAAATTAATTAATTAATTTGCATAATTCTAAGTCAACCTGGGGGAAGACAACTTAAACCTTGTGATCCCTGCAAATCAGAGTCTCTGAGGCAGCTGTTTTGAGGCAGTCTCTGAGGCAGAATTGAGATTGTCCTAAATGGGCATTCACATGTTCCTTCTTTTTCCATCCATGAGTATTAATTTGAGAGCAGAAGATGTGCTTTGTTTTCTCATACTAAGTATCAATTCATTCTGTAGTTAGAGAAAGATACAATTCCCCACAAGAGAAAAAGAGAAAGAAAACCCTGACCCAGGGATCAGGTTCACTTTTTATGGCATGTTTGTCAAACATGCCTATAAACAATTTTTTGTGTCTCATTGGAACTTCTACATAAAGTGGATTTGGGATTTGTGGATAAAGTAGATAAGCCCTTCACAAAGTATCTCAGACACTGTAACATTTACATGAAGAGAAACATTTAATGAGATGTGATACTCAGTAACTTACAGCAGCACCAGCCTCTCCAGATGGACCTTTCTCACCAGCAAAACCAGGTGGGCCGGCAATACCTTGTTCACCAGTGCGGCCAACTGGTCCAACATCACCACGCAGACCTCGAGGACCATCTTTGCCAGCTGGGCCAGGAGGACCAGGGGGACCACTGATGCCCTAGGATTGAGTATGAGTATGATACCATTATAATACAGACCTGGGGATAACATAGATAAATTTCAATTTAAGTCCATGTAAAAAAAAATAGTCCCTTGCAATAAACAGGTTACCAGCTGCTCCAAAGCAGCAACTTCTATTGCTTTGTTAGCAGTGGATAGCTGGAAGCAGTAGAATTACTGAAGTGATTTTTTTTTTTATGCTGGGCAGGTGAAAGTGGCAAAATTTGGTGGGAAAATATAGCTCTGTCTCTCTCTGGAGACATTAATTGCAACTATAAAATCTATGAGGAAAAACCCCCGCAGTATCTTCCAGTTCAGAAGCATTATTTGCTTTGGATATCGAGATTTAAAATTTATTTAAATCTAGGGCATCTAAGAAAAGAAGTGTCTTTTGGTAAAAGCTGGAAACACCTTTGAAAAGAAAAACTACAAATGTCAATCTGGAATGAGAATTTCTTACTGAAAAATAAAAAAGATTCACATTCTAAAACATGAGAGTTTACCCTGCTCAAGACGGGGGATAGAACTGTAGGTACTTTAGAAAATGTGGACATACAATAATCTTAATGTTCTTCTGCAGAGTGGACATGACCTTCTTACTCCACTCCATCATGAGTAATTGCATAGCCATTGATTTGAGCAAAAGCAAATAAACACTGATTTTTGGAAATGGTTGAGTGCTTCAAGATACATAGGGATGCTTGATGGATTGTAAAAAACTCACAAATTAAATGCGTAGGTCATAGTCTGGGAGTTTGAACAGTTAGATTTTTTCTTATTCAATCCTGTAGGGATCTGAGGTGATTCCAGTGCAATTATGATTCATATAAATGAAGCAAAAGTTAGGATTCTGACTTTTCTCCCATTAGAACTTCTTCATTAGTTACTTCATTACTTACAGCAGGGCCAGGAGGACCAACTCTTCCAGCAGCACCAGGGAAACCAGTCATACCCTAAAAACAAAATTGAAAACAAGGATTAGGGTTAACGGAAACAATAACCTAATAAAAAGCAACAATGTCAGTACTAAAAGCTTAAAGACTTACAGGGGGACCAGCATCACCACGAGGGCCAGCAGGACCAGCAGCACCAACAGGACCCTAAGAAGGAAGGAGTGAAAAAGAGAGATGGATCAGACAAAGAAAATTAATGCTCCCTATTTGAGTAAGGGCTCACTCTTACTATTGTGAAAGCTAAGGGTGATTTTTACACCAGCAGAAGGACAACTGGGCCCAAAACCATGGGGGTTTAAATTCTCACAGACATTTTAAATTGGTATCATAAGGCCTGAGAAAAGTTGCATAAGGCATTTATGATTCAAATTAATTTCCTAGCAAATGTTACGTGCATCTAAACAAATCTGGAAGTCAAGATGTGAAAGTAGGACACAATCAAGTCCTCTGCACTTTGTGACTAATTCAGCCGCATAGTGCAAGAGCCTGGTATTGGTCTATTAAATCATTCAATAAGTAACCCAAGCCATGTTATCCTGCAACATTTTTTGGTATCTGAAGTACGTAGGTCTGACTTTCTGCATAATTTCAACCAGTTCCCCAGTAATGGGCTATGTGCATGTGAAGCAGTGTACAGCTCTGGGCTATAAAGGTGTCAGCACATGAAAAGCCTGTCTGCAAAAGGGCGCATGGACAAATTTGCACATGTGTCTGGATGACTGAATCAAAAAATCAGACTGTGACAGCATGGCCAATCTCTGAGAGAAAGTGCCGACATCCTCAGCTCAGAACTTACCCACAATCACCCCCTGAATGGTCCAAGATAGAGTGATTTTGCTGATCTTCAGAGCAAGTTGAAAATTAGTTATTATTTTCTCTTCATTTCAGTTCCAGACTCACGATCTGAGCCCACATAAATAGATTGATAAAATTTACATAATGTGTGAAAATCAGTGTGTTAACTTTTCTCACAGCCTCATTTGAGGTTTTGTTTCTTTCTTTCATTACCTTTCCAGAATTCAAGGCTTTCTGGCTAATGTATTGCTTGCATGGCACAGTTAAGAACTATACATTTCAGAAAGACACAATTCACTTACTGATGGTCCAGAAGCACCAATTGGGCCAATGGCACCTGTTGGTCCAGTTTCACCCTTAGGTCCCTTGGGCCCACGCTCGCCTTTAGCACCAGGCTGACCAGCTGCACCCTATGGGCAGAAAAACAGACAAAATGAGGAACTGAAAATCTTGCAAAGGAAACAGAGGAAGCTTATGGCATCAATATGAGGAAAGTACAAACAAAACTCACAGGGGGTCCAGCAAATCCACTGGGACCTACGGGACCAGGCTCACCACGTTCACCCTAGGGAGAGGACAAAGAAGAGAGGACTGGTTGGAATGGTCTTTAAAAGGGCAATTTTCTGAACATCATGTCTTTGACACAGGAATAACTGTAGAAATTGTTACATATTACATTAGTTACTTACAGGGATACCACGAGCACCAGCAGGACCAGCAGGACCAGCAGGACCTCCTTCTCCCTAAAAGACAGCCAAAACCATTTTGACACTGGGAAATGGCCTTACTGTAGTCAGAACAGAAAGGATCTTGTGGTACAGATACATATAGTGAGTCTCCCTGGGTCTCCAGTGGAGAGGATGTTACTGAAAATGATTCTGGTTCTGATCCACCCAGTATTAATAATTTCTAATGATATGAGACAACATAAAGAATCATTCTGAGCTAACGTGTGGTTATTCATTGCTGTATCAAAACCTCCTCTCACAGTATAAGGAAGATTGTGGAATTTAACCTCAACTGGGAAAAATTCAGTCAAAGTCTGAATCAGAATCTTCTCCATATTTAACCACTACCATGTAGATGTGCATCCTCTGCCCTGCCCTCTTATAAAAAGGTTTGGGGTCCTATGGTGAGCTTCATTAAATAGTCCCAACAGCACTTGCTCCCTGAATCTGAAAAACTTAAAAAATTAGTGCACGCTAGAAAGATGGAATTGGTTCTTATGGAACTCATCTTTAATATTCATGTGTGAGTAAACTGTATCAACTAGACATTTTTTCATTCAAAGAGTAGACTTACCCGATCACCAGCTCCACCGGCAGGGCCAGGAGCACCAATGGCACCAGGGAGACCCTACAGGTCAAGAGACAGGACACTGTTTAAAATAAAATATAAGTAGGCCCAACTACTTTAAATAAGCTTTCTCTTTCCTCTTGGAGAAAGGTGTGTAACTAACTTTCTTTGAGATGTTCTCAATTTGAAGGACACTTTATAAAACAAAATCTATCCTGTTGTTTTCCTTCCCGAAGTATGAATTTCAAGAAAGGCACCTGAAATCTCAAATTATGGATAGTTTTGTGTAAGTTTGCAGGTTGCCTTTAAAATTAGCTGCCTGGGCTGAGCCCATGAAATTAAAGAGGATGCTGTCACACTGAACAGCTGTGCAATGTCTGTGCAATACTCTGCACATGTAATTTCTCTGCTTGGATGCATGAGAAGTGACCACTTTTGTCTCTCTCTCCCCCTGAATTCAATCATCCTTGGACAAGGGGCAACAAAATTACACTGATTTGTATCAAAAATGAGCAGATATAAGGAGTAATGCAATACAGTGAGAAATGCAAGTCCTGAACATCCTTCTCAGTTATTGAAGTTCTGAGGTCTAGCAAGGCAAGAAATCAAATAGCACTGTAAGATACTTACACGAGCACCATCTCTTCCTGTTGCACCCATATCACCTCTCAGACCTGGGGCACCCTGGAACACACAGTGGGAAAAATTGCATTGGTAACAAACAGAGTAGTTTGTATGAAAGAAGTCTTGAGCTGTTTGCTGAGAATCTGTGCATTACTCAGACATCATACAAAAAGCTTATCATGCTAAGTTTTCTGGAGAAATGAATTTTGATTATTATTTCATTCTTATTGCTGAGTAGGTACTGATTTGCAAAGGGAATGTTTGCAAAGAGGACTGACATGCTTTTCATAATAAACCTGTTTCTTTCATGGGAAACCTGCTTGGTTTCTCCCAGGTCCCAAGAATTTTGAATGGAATTAGAAATTGAAAACCATGTCCACGTATATTACAAATAATGAATCCAAATTCCCTTCAAAATCTCCTTTCTTTTGGTCAAGAGATATCCATCTATAAAAATTCTCCTGGCTATTCATATTACACTTTTTTTTATGAAGCAAGAAAACCGCTATTAAAAACAATGATGTCATATGGACAGACACAAAAAATTCCATGTTTCATATAACAAAAAGTTATTTTCAGGCCATCACTGGAGTTAAGAAATCAGATAAGCACTCTGTTCTGTTTTTTTTCTTAATGCAACCTAGTGTTCTGGATTAATCTGCATGTCAATCCATAGTGGTTTTTAAAAAGTTTTAGGATAGTACCTTAGGAAAGACTGTCTGTTAAACCAAGAAAACCTCTACTTGCTGACTACTGAGTAATAGTTTCACAGTAAATAAAAGTCATATTGGGGTAAGCTGCAGGTTTTCCCAAGTTAATGAAATTTAGGCATGCAGTAACAAGGCAATTGTCCACCTCACCTTTTCACCCTTGCCTCCCGGAACACCAGCAACACCTCTCTCTCCTGGGATTCCACCAGAGCCAGCAGGACCAGGAGCACCAGCAGCACCAACATTGCCAGGCTCACCCTAGCAGCAATAGCATATCATGTAAGTCAGGGTCAAGTCATTCACACAATTTGGAACAAAATCATCATTACCATTCTGCTCATCATTCTGCTTGGTTGCAAACAGTGTGAGTAGTAACATTTTGGTCATGAGCTATTGTATGTGTTTTAATTTTCCAGCTACTGAAGATACTAGATTCGAACACTCTCTCTGATTCTGTGAGCTCCTGAGGTTTAAGGTCCATGTTCCAAACTAAACTTCTGTAGAAAGACTACCCATGAAACTCCAGAAAACTAAGACCCAGATTCACTTAGCATCAAGCCAACATCATCATCTGTTAGATGATCGCTTACTATTGCCCTAATGTTTGGGGAAAAATATTGCTTACTAGACACAAGAAGTTCCTGTGTACAAGTAGATGTGGGTATAAATAGAAGTCAGCATGAATTTTGGTCAGAATTTCAGATCCTATCTCCAAACAGAATAACAGCATACCCAGCTGACAACCTGTTTTCAAACTGACTTCCCCTACTGTCATCTATGGCACTGAACATAAACCCATTTAATATCAGCATGGACTAGCTGGGATGGAACTTTACCACTTGGAGAGAGGTTCTGGATTGCATTCATCAGGAACTCAACAGCAAGGCAGTGGCAGCTGGAGATGACATACCTTGTTACCATCGGGGCCTGGGGGGCCAGAGGGACCACGGCTTCCAATGGGACCAGCAGGACCAACAGCACCGCTCTCACCGGGAGGACCACGCTCACCCTACAGGAGACAGCCTGCTCTGAGTGCTTCCTTGAATTGCTCTGTAGCTGCAAGCACTGGCTAGGAGCAATGACAGTGTGATACATTTTTATCTGAAATTACCTCTAATTAGAGCTGTGTGGCTATTAACTACATTGGTCATAAGAACTGGCTCTAGCTTTTGACACAAAATTATCAGAATGAAGTAATAAAATCTAGCATCATGATAACAGCTGGCAACTAAAGTGTGAATACTTCCTGAACGTGGATTTTGGCTACTGTGCTTTTTCCTTTTAACAGTGTCTGGCATTCTACTGTCAAATGGAGATTCTATTTTAGGACAAATAATGGATTCTAGTGAAATTAAAGGGATAGTAACTGGCAAACAATTATTTTTACAGTGGCAAATGTGGGGTGAATACTGGAGAATAAAGCTAACCACCTAAAGCCTACAAATGTGACCTGTACATTAATACAGGTATAAGGATAAATTCTGATTCATAGATCTGATATGGAAAACATGGAAGTAGCCAGAAACTTGATTTAAATGCACAATAGATCTACCAAAGATAGAAACACTGGTTTTACTAAAGATATCTCCAGTTATCTCAGAGTAATCAAGCTGGACATTGGTGAAGAACCTGATAAGGTATGATGGAGATTTTTAGTTATGCTGGAAAATCTGGAATTTTGTATAAGAATTATAATGCAGTCAAAGAACTGACTCAAGGGGAGATAGCACACTACTAGAAAGCATCAGTGATTTAAAAGATTAACTTTTAGAGGTGTTCCTCAACTGTTTTTTTTCCCAAACGTTTTGTTAATTACAGAGAGGCAGAAAAGGAAGAAATATGCAGATACCACAAAGGTGGAAGTATTTGTCAACAGGAAGAAGGACTGGCATACTACACAGGAAGAAGTGAATAACTTGCTAGATGGCTGTCACAGCAAAGGGATATAATTCAAGAGTGCTAGTACTGGGCCATTTATTTAGGTACCAAAACTGAGAATTCTGCCATAAACTGAGGGTTTAATGGTGAAAATGACTGAAAGGGAAAGATAATAGCCAACAATATTATGCAGACATGAAAAAGGAAAATGTGATCTGGCACAAGCAGTAGGGTATTTTTAGGAAGTGCTAGTTTTGTGTGTAAAGCATCAGTAAGACCTAATTTGGAATACTGGATGAAATACACCCTGGGCTGGGGATGTGATGCTTAGGGCAAGCTGGAGCAGAGGCAAATAACTGCTACTGCTATGACAAAGGGAACTTGGCTTGGATACATTGGCAAAATGAGAGTTTCGAGTGGATGTGGTTATTGATACAGGCTCAGGGCACTAAAACACAGGGAGCAAAAGTGCTGTTTAAACTGATTGACATAACTAACAAGAACGAATGGGAATATTTGTCATTGGATACATTTAGTCTGGATGTCAGAAAAAAAAAGCAGCAGCAACTGAAGTAGGTTAAATATCAATCTCTTTAGAGGTGGATTTGGAAATCAAATAATTAATTGAGCATTTTATAAACTACTCCTTGCTCTACATAAGACACTCTACATCTTCCTGCCATGCAGAAAGGCCTCCATACAAATCTCTTTGAAGATGTTTATTGACAAGTCAGGGTCAAAGGGAAGTGGGAGGCAATACCCTCTAATGACTATTGCAGGTTCTGAATTCAGCCCACTATTTATTCAAAGACAGTACTGGGGATGTAGGAGTTGCCTAGCAAGGGATAGTAAAACTGAAATGGTCAGGCTAAGAAGGTCTGCACACAGGTACTGCAGATGAAAATTCTCATATTCATCAGGCCTCAGTGTAACACTGTAGGATCAGTCCTTTATCATCCACAGTCTCATTGGAAAGTTAATACAGGACATCATTATTTGGGTAATATTCATACTGCTTTATACAAAAGTTTACTAACATTGGCAACCATGTTAACCCTAACTCAAATACCCTGACATCTGCAAAGAGCAGAGAATATTATTCTTCATTCCTGGGAGTCTGCTGCAATGCACTATTCTGTAACACAGAAGAGCTTTTTGCCTTGAGGAACATGGAAATGTATATAGCTACTATTATTATTGAACACATTATTGGGACAGTCTGTGCCAGATTTCCAGTTAGTTACTCACTCTTGGGCCAGCAGGACCAGGGACACCAAATTCACCATGAAGACCCTAGAAGAGAGTAGACACAGTGGTAAAGTATATTTCTAAGGGAAATTTACTTGCTTAAGTTGTACTTTGTTTCTTATCCACAAATGGAAATTCTCAAATTGCAGCTGCATGTTGAAAAGTTTCAGACAAATTTTCAGACAGTCTATTACATACATGGAAATAACCCCTTTTCATCCAGCTGCACAGTATCTCAAGGTACACATTAGACAGTAATTTTTCATCTGAAGAGTTAGTGATCAAATTAAAAGCTCTTTTTTTCAGGTATATGCAATGTAAACTCTCTTACAGGGACACAGATGTAACTATAAATGCTAAATGTGATTATAACACACAGGATGCTCCATTTGCAGATTACATCACACACTAACTCTGCAGCAGCTAGAGCATGGATTAGGACTGAACTACCTCAGCCATTTTAAATTCACTGAAATCAAACTGAGGTGCAAAAACATAATTGGAGTAATGCAGGTTAGATTGAACCTTGAAGATTTCGAAAGCAATATGAAGTAAAATATTTTTCATGTACTGTCTCTTCTGGGAGAAGAGCCATATTTTATTTCTACTTAAGGCCCAAAAAGCAAACTGCTGTCTTTGCTGTTTCATACCAAAACTTTGAAAAACTGAAGTATGATACAAGTTCCAATGCAAAAGGGACTATCAAAGTCTGCATGTTACCCTGGTTGGTCTGTTTTGGCAAATAGATTCAACAGGCTCTTGCTTCACCACGTGTGCCATTGCAAACACAGCCCCCATGCAATGCCTGCCCCATCTGTGCGTCGCTGAGTCTGCCACTCACCCTCTCGCCTGGTTTACCAGCCTCTCCAGCGGGACCCGAGGGACCTGGCAGACCCTGAGTGCAAAGAAACAAAAATACAAACACAGTTAAGGCAGAAGCTCTTCATGCTTTGGGTACCATAGGCAAGATTGAACAGAACATATTGTCACTTACCTGGAAGCCAGGAGGGCCAGCAGGACCTGTTTCACCCTTTCCACCTTGGTTGCCCTGAATGGAATGAAGAACAAGTGATTAACTTGGAAGAACAAACACAGGAAAGTGGATTTAAAAATGGGAAGTCCCATTAATGAAAAGTAAATCACAAACTGGATTCGTGTGGAGGCTGTTACTTACAGTGACTCCAGGAGGACCCTGAGCACCGTTGTTTCCCTCAGGACCAGGAGCACCCTATATATGTTCAAGAAAGATGTTGTCAAAGCTTTGATTTGCTATGAATAATATCTCTAAATGATTATGTGCCAAAACCAAAGGTCTCTGACTACGTATTTTGAACTTAACCATTTACTTGCAAGAACTTCACAGCCAGAGGTACTAAAGATTTGTAAAATTTTAAATTCTCATTATTGTTTTAGTTATTGCAACACATTCATCCTTAAACAAACTTCTTTTGGAATTACAGAATATAGAAATCTTGCTGATAGCATTTTCCCCACAGCAGACTGTTTCTGGGTCCCTTAAATGGAAGAATTAGTAAGTTTCAGCTATCAGTCAAAAGCTGGAAATTTACAGGATTAATTAGAAACCATATACTGTGCTTTAAGAATTAAGGACAGGGAGTGCTATTTTTTTCCTCTTCATAAGATAATAACCCATGATTAATTACCCAGTTATGCATTAAGTCATAGCCCCCACTGACATCAAGCGAAAATGAATGCATTCCCAAGGGATTTTCTAATTTCATCATCTTTTCATGCTTGCACAAGCCAATGCTATCTTATTACAGAGGTTTGGAAAATAACTGTTTTTTTTTTTCTCTCTGGAAGGTGATAAAGAAAACATATCCACATACCCGTGGGCCAGCAAGACCAACGTTGCCTTTTTCACCAGGTTTGCCAGGTTCACCCTGAAGTTGAAAGAAAAAAATATAAAAGTTAACCAAGGCTTCATATTAGATTCAGTTTAAACTACTAAGCAGATACTTATACTCTCATTTCTAGTAGATTTACTGTAATATTTCTTTAACTCCAATTAAAACACACACAAGCTCCATCTGTCATTTTGGATCACTTAGATTAGCTCAAAAATACATGTCTTTTCAAACCTCTATGCCTTTATGTTTTGAGATTATAATTCATGGCACTCCACACAGTATCCTATGCAATACACTCTCTATATGTTGGCATGTGTGTGTATGTACAGCAACACCCAAATCCAGGATATGATTGTTGTCTGTGGCTTCTGTGGGACATGTAAATAACCCCACTGAAGTCACTGGTAGCTTTTCTTCTAAGCTGAGTGAGCTTTGGATAGTGCTCCATAAATAACAGTACTCTGGAACTGGTTTAATGGCCAAACTTGACAGAATTTTTACTGAAGTGAATATACAGAAATGATAAAATGGACACCCTGAAATTATAAAATAGACATGTATTATTCTAATCACCTCAATGTCAAAATATCCCTAAGCTAAGAAAATTGCTTTTTCATTTCTTTAATAATATTTTAGATAGTTGGAAAATAATTTAAAACAGAACTCTTGAATGTAAGCAGGTGCCATCCAATGAGCAGCACAGGAGGATACAGGGAGATGTGTTGAATTAATGACAGAGTTGGGAACCTGCAGATTAGTCTGGAAATACCTTCATAATAATAAAAAGTTTCTGTATTGTACTTACAGCGGGACCTTTTGGTCCAGGGAATCCAATGTTGCCAGGCTCACCTCTATTACCAGCTGGACCAATTGGCCCAACTCTACCATCTGCTCCAGGGAAACCCTAGAAAAAGAAATCCTATTATTAAATGGCTGAGGTTATTTAATTAGAGTTCAGCTTTAGGAGAAATATGTCAGGAAGCAAATGTCATTTAACTTTTCATCGTTGTTGATACATCACATGCTCATGCATTCCCCCCTTTTTCTCCTTTCTGTAGAACTCTGTATTTCTGCTTCCCCTTCCAGGACACAAGCCTGATCTGAGACCCACAGAAATGAATGGAAAGCTTCACACTGATCTTCTGAGTAATACAGCAGAAAATCTTGATGGTTTTATAGAGTTGTGTTAGAGCTCAGTGCTGAGATGTCTGTTTTATACAGCTGTACTTCATTCTTTCACATGCAATGGGGAAACAAAATAAAAAGCAAGGTACTTACAACAGGACCTTCCTTGCCAGCAGGGCCTGGGCTTCCAGGCTGACCTGGGAGACCCTGAGAAAGAAAAGTTTCAGGTTTTTAGAAGGAAACCAACTCCCCCAGCAGATAACCAGAGTTTTTTCTACATGCATGCATACACACAAAGAGGTGCCAAGTTATCAATATACCCTGGTTAAACATGACTGTAGGTGCTATTGCATTGCCATGTGAAGCACACTGACTGTCAATTTGGTGGTGTGTGCTCCCATGCCAGTTGAAAATCAGTGTAGGAAACACCTGTTTTACTCAGAGAAACTAATTTAAGCTCTTCTTTGGAGGATAGTGAGTTTCAGTGTTTGCAGATGCCCAATATTCACATGTGCATTGCAAACTTTCACTTCACAGGGTAAGGTAGGGAGAGTATAAATGAAATGACATGAACATAATCTGGCTGCAGGCAACACCATTAAAAGGGAATGGCTTTTTTCAGTGAAATAATTTACTAAATAAAAAATAATAATTGAGATCAGCCATCTCACATCATTTTAGTGGGGTTTGCTTTCCTTTGAGTTCATTAAAGAGGACACATACACCTCAGTTGTGATCACAACACTTTCTGTAAATAATCACAAGTGGAAGCCCCTTACAGAAGCCAATGCAGTATCAAGTACAAGAGAACAGTGCTCCATCACAAGGCAGTCAAGTACCATACCATAACATAACATAAGTAGCTAATTTCAGTAAGCATTTTGATGCTTCTTAACTATTCCTAATGGGGTTTTTTCAATTGAATGGTGGAAATGCCCTAATCATGGTTAGCACGTGCTGAATTTTTGCAGTTGGATTTCTGAATAATTTTGTCCATTAATTGTAAGTAATTTTCTTTTTATGTAGTTCAAACTTATTCCACAGTTTGTAGTTCAAACTTACTCTTGGACCCATAAGACCAGGCTCACCAGGACGGCCAGCATCACCATTAGGACCCTTAGCACCAACAGGACCACTAGCACCACGGTTACCAGCAGGTCCCTACCAAGGGAAATAAATAAAATTAGGCAGAGGTAGAAAAAAGCATCACAAAGCTGTACATAAAAGGTGGTTCAGAAATAGAGACCCAGACAAAAGTCTTACCATGACACCAGCTCTGCCATCAGCTCCAGGGAGACCACGAGATCCAGGTACACCCTGCAAGCCAATACAAAAAAAAATCAAGGAAGGGAAAGAAATAAATCTGTTTCTCTGAGCTGGATAGTGCTTACTAGATTTCACCCTTGCAAGCAGGTCTGCTGAATTTGAGGTAAGTGCACCTTTAAGCATAGACACCTCAGTGTAAACAGGCATGGTGAAAGAAATCTCTCTCACTTCCCATAGATTTCTTTGAATTCTAATCTGCTTGTATCATTTTCAGTGTTCATTGTACCTAACAGTGGCTCTAGCCAGCAGCTAGGATCCCACAACCTGGCCCACACAGTTCCACATTCCCTGTAGAGAGTTACTGACTCTGACTCTGTATACCCTACCCAAGATGCAACACTGAATCTTTATCTGGGCCAAAAAATATCTGGGGGAAACGCTGCAATTTGTCATATTGTCTTCCTGTGAATACTTTTTCCTTCACAAAGCTACATGCCTCCTGAAGTTCATGGAATGGCTTTCTCACCCAGTGAAATGTTTATTAGGCATCCTTGAAGACACTGAAATGACAGCTTTTACCCTCCACAATGTGTGAGCCCATTATCTGTTTTAAGCAGTTAAATCCCATCACTAACTTTTAAGAGTAATCAAAAGATAACTCACTAAATATTACACAGTGGATAAATCAAAGCAATCTCTAATTACTTCAGGGATATGATAGTAAATAAGCATTTATGCAAAGCAAAAATAGGTTTGGTCCCAACTAACCAAAAGGCTCAGAATTGAAAATTATCACTGCTTAGCAGCATTAATGTAAATTTAATTACTCATAATTATTCAATTTGCCTGTGGGACTCTAGATTGATTTCCACTTCCCTTTTAGCTTGTACTTCTGGAACATGAAAAGAAAACCTACTCTCAGACCAGCAGGGCCTGGGGGACCAGCAGAGCCAGGTTCACCAGGGCTGCCTCTCTTGCCTTCCTCACCACTTGGGCCAGGAGGGCCAGGAGGTCCAGCAGCACCCTATTTTGGACAAACAGAGAAAAAGAAGCAATCAGATGCTGTGTTGCAAATATTATCAGGCTTTTGATTGAAAAAAACCCTTTATACTTTGCCATACTTACAGGCTCACCCTTCATACCACTTTCTCCCTTGGCACCAGCAGGGCCTGGTTCACCCTAGAGTCCAAAACAAAAAGAGACGGCAGAATTAGGCATCATTCAAAAAATTTCTCTTCCACCTGGAGAGCTTACTCATATATCAAAAAATTCTTTTATCATCTAATGCCATGCTGCCCTCTATTGTGAAAATGGTCAATGAGCACAACTGTATTTTTGGCTTAAAAGGCACAAAACCAAACATGTTAAAGATGCTTAGAAATGGCAGTATTGAATTTTGACACATTTAGGGCTGGTTCCTCTACTGAGGATACCCACTGAGGGCCTAGTTGTGAGACTGCTGCCACATCTCTCTCAATACTCTCAGCAGGAACAGAGCTGACATAATATTCTGAGTTGGAAGGGGCCCACAAGGATCATCAAGTCCAACTACTCCTTGCACTCGAAGGGAGTGCAAAGTGTACCTTTTCAGTCTCAGCATCTAAAGCAAGTAATGAGACACAGAAATTAACTACAATGGTCAATTATAGTGTAGCAAGAAAAAATGTCTGCTTTATAACAGAAATGTATCCAGAGATCTTTTACAACTGTGTCCAGTTTTCAAATGAAAACATGCAATATAGGAGGTCACTTACAACAAGTCCTCTAGCACCACTAGGGCCAGCAGGGCCAGGAGGACCAAGAATACCACGGGGACCAGGCAGACCAGGAGCACCAGCAACACCAGGAAGACCCTGTCCAACAGAGGGGAAACAAGGTATTATGAACCCACTGTCTTTCCTGCTGCATTAACTGAATTGGGTTTTTTTTAGATCAAAAGAGTGTGAGTGTAATTGTACTTACAGCTGCACCTTTAGCCCCTGGAAGACCGTTAGCACCAGGGTTGCCCTGTTAAAAGATAACAACACTGGTTAATTCAGAACCAAAAGTGCACACATCTGACAATAGATAAAGTCTGGCAAGTTACTCACTGGAGGGCCAACAGGACCACTGGAACCAGGAAGTCCAATCTCTCCTCTTGGGCCAGCAGGACCAGTAGGACCAACATTACCAGCAGGTCCAATTTCACCCTGTTGAAAGAAGGGCAGAAATCTGTCAGTGTACACAGTGTTATGGCAATAGTAAAGCAATCCTATATCAGCCTGGCATGAAGATAATCATACTTGTATGTTCCCACTTCAGAGGCCAGGAAACCAACCAGCTGAGAGCTTTTAATAGATTTTAAAAGCACTCAAGTTGGGATGTCTCATTAGGCTTCATCTAAGCTAATGGCTAAGTCAGGAAAAACAGGTGCTTATCCAGAAGGCTGACCAAAAAAATCAGAATTAGAATTCCATTCTCATTTACATCCATGTGCCTCCAGAACTGGCCTGAGGTGCCACAGTACATGAGACCTAATTGACTATTATCTTGCACTTTCAGATGCCATTTGCACAGATGCAAAATGAAACATTATGCCTGATCAGAGTGCTGTAGGATAGTGTTCAATGTGGAGTAAATGACAGAAAAAAGGTTCTTGCTATTATTTTCAGAAGGCTGTACTCCCTAAGTCCACTACAATACCTTGAATATAATGACAAGTTCTCTGCAGCAGTCCAGAGTTCACCCTGGACACGCAGACAGTCTTCTCTTGAAACTACATGATATAAGCATGCTTACATCTACATTAGAGAAGACTTGATGGTTTTCAAGTCTTGCCTTTTGACAAGAATAACCAGAATGGGATCTCAATTTTTTCTCATCTTCCCTGCAGTTAAAAGTAAATTTCTAGACCAAATTATTGGTTTAGGAAACAATAGTTTATTTTCTTCTAAAATTGGATTAATTTTTGTCTGTAACACAGAATGACATGGATTTTGTGGCAAATGGTCAGCAAAATTTGTAAACACAGTATATGCAGTACTCTTTCCTTAAATTCTCTGTCCTTCCTTAGACACTCATAATATTGAGGCTCTTATCCAGGTAAAAAATGGTAAGATTTGAACAATAAAGTCAATAAAATAAATTATAGTCCGCAAGAGCAAAATGCTACTGCCCTAAACCTGAAAAATCATAATGTAATTTCTGCATTGTAATTTCAAGGACTTAGATTGGAAGTAGCCCAATGCTCAAATGAAGCTTCTTGGTCCTCCACTATCTCTGTAAAGCGATATTAACTGCTGCTTTGCTTATTTATCATGATTCATGTCACCCTTGGAAGGTGCATGTAAATGCACCACATAGGAAGCAGTAAAAGGGTTATATGTCTTCTTAAACCTGCCCTGCATCAATCTTCAGCTGTGAATTAAATGCTGTATTTTAAATTAGCATTCATATCTGCTGTTCCCCAAATACAGATCAGGATGAGGATGAACTCCTAGAGTAACTGATAAGAAATCACTCTTAGTTCATAGAGAGTGGGGGATTTTTTGCTGCCTAGAAACTCTGGTTAGTACATTTCACCTTCACTATGAAATGTACCAGTCGATGTAGATGTTCATACCTTAGCACCAGGAGCACCTGGGAAGCCTGGAGGACCAGCAGCACCAATTGGGCCCTGGGAAATGAAAGGGAGGCAGTTGTGTAAAGGTATTCAGTGACAATAGGAACATCTTGCTTGTTGAAGTAAACGGATTAAAAAAAATGCACTTTTATTTATTCCACACATTACCACCTCAGAGTATTAGCTGTCTTTTGCAGTTCCAAACTGACAGATTTTGTTCACTACAAACAGTTAAAGCCAGGTCTATGCTTAAACAACATCTGCAGTGCAAATTAAGTAAGAATTGGTAAACCCTTGCCTTGAGGCCAAACACCTGAGAAAGAACAAACAGAGGATGAGCAGAGGCAGGCATCTGCAAGGCAAGATGACTGATTCTACTATGTCTGCCTGTTCTGTGAGATTGATAATTACTTTTGGACAAAGTTCCAACGTACCAGGCATTACAAGAGAAGATACACTGATGGATTCATGGCCTTTATTTTTTAATGCATACAAATAAAAAGGGATCGTTCTTCTTCAATTATTAATTAAATATCCAACTCATTAATTGATACTGGGAATTGATATCTACTTTTTTGTGAGCTAACATCTTTCAATTAGAAATATTTACAATAAAACTGCCTCACAAATCCAAGGTAATAAAAAGAGCCAGCTGGTATGACAAAGAGGAATTGGCTTCAGACATTCTATAACCTACTGTATTAAAAAGGGGATACCTGGAATTGTTGCTGGTTTTGCATAAGCAGAAAAAAAAAGACCAAATGGTCTTTAGGATATGTTTGAAAACATAAACTTCCAGAATTTTAATTGCAGTGACTTTTTTACATTTTAAATTCCAAGTGGAAAGAAAGGTAAAACATTATTTCTGGTTTTAGTTTTAAAAAATGAATGTTAATAACTGCTTTGCATATTTATGGTATCATCACCTAAGTATGTGTAAAATAACTTCAGCCTGGCACAGACACTGGGACATAATGCCATGCTGTGCCCATTGTGAAGAACAATCTGTGCAAACAACAGCTTCAGAATATTTTTCCTATAGCAACTCAATTGCTTTCATTCAAAATGTCTTCAGCTAAAATGTTTTGGTTCTACTACATCAGATCTCAACTATAAGATCTCTATTTGCCTGCAATTTAAATGCCCAATCACATATTTTTTAAATACTCCACGTGGGAGAACTGAAGAGAAATTCACAGCCACACTCACATTCTACTCTGTTAAAGCACAACAGGTGTTTGAATTGACAAGAGGTATTAAAATCAACAACTTCAGCAAAACAGAACCAAGTACAGCTTCATCACAGACTCAGTTTCTGAAGACAGGAAGAAAAAATTATCAACTGTTATTACTATTGTTCCAGTGTATTCCTGATTTGTTTTGAAGTTTCAAAACAATATTCTTGTACTCATATTTATGTGGCTAGGATAAATGAGGTTTCCTGAAGTCAGGGGTATATTAGGGCAACACTAACTCCTTTTAAATGGACAAATCTGCATTGGATTAGCTCTTATTAGGATAGTTACATTTACCAATCAGATCAGGAGAGTTGGATCTTGCAGGCCTTTCACACTAGATCACAACTCATGTATCAGTGGTGAATGAAAAAGGTGATAGAAGTGCCTGTTAGCCTGACAGGAAAATGCTGCAGGTGCAAAGCTGTGTCCTGTTGTGCATATATAATTTACAGGATGCATATAAATATAGCCATCTGTTAGATGTACATGGTATATATCTGTTAAAAAGTAGAAAGTCTCTTTAGTTTTGGGATGAGAACTATTCTGTTAGACTGCTGGAAATGAGAATTCTGTGTATTGGGTATTTCCCAGTGAAATGTGCTGGGAAACCTCATGAAATCACCAGTGCCAACAAGAGAATATTTGGCTCCTTTGAAATGGATGTGTTTAATATAAATCCTGAGGCTCTCATTATATTGTCTGCAGAGGGTTTATGTTTCACTAATTCTCTTTGTGATGGTCTGATAAGCAACAAAGAACTGTGTTAAAAACATCAACACCATCAACTTCTTACAAGCCCTAGAAATCCTCTAAAAACAGGAAGAGAAGCACAAAGCCTAATGGAACCACAGTGTCAAAAAGCAAGACTAAAACTTACAGCAGGTCCAGTGGGGCCAGCACTACCATCACTTCCACGAGCACCCTGTGAGGAAAGAACATGATAAATAGTTTGAAAAGGGAGCTGAGTATCAGAGAAAGCCACAGTAAGTGGTTGGTTCATGACAACAGACAGATGGAAAGCCACTTACAGCTGGTCCAGGGGCACCTACTCTTCCTCTCTCACCAGGGAGACCACGAGCACCCTGGAAGAAAAATTAACTCATTTATACCTTTTCACTGAACATAGATAGATAGATTTTTTTTCCCTCTGCTAAGTCATATTACTATTACATTAGAGTATCTGGGTATCCAGAGTGTCAATAATGACAAATATTGAAGAAAATACTGGCTGAACCAAACCTATCAGACTGTCATTTCCCACAGCAGCAGTGAATACTTACAGGTTGTCCTGGGGTACCATTTTCACCAGGGGCGCCAGGCTCTCCCTATGAAGAAGAAAGTTTGGAGGCTTGAGTTACTTAAAGGATGCTTTGGACAGATAGCATAACACTATCAGAGAGATTTTCAGCTACTGAATCCCACTGTCTGTGTTTTCTGTAGCACTTTATAACATAGCACTGTCTGTGTTTCTGCATCACAGTGTACAATAATAGCACATCAAGTCCTGAGGGAGCAGAGACTGCCATTGCTCCTGCATATACTGGAACACAGCCAGGTGGAATCCTTTTAGAAGGGGAGGGCCAGAAAAAGTTGTTTCACTTGCTCAGCTTTCTTTACCCCCCTTTCTTTATGCTGACATTTACTCTCTAGTACACACTTAAGAGACTGGACCTGGATAGTCAACTACCTGTCCAGATCTATCAGCAGCTCTTTCTTAGCTAGAGCAGAAGCAGAATGATGCTTTCTTTTGCCTTAGATTAAGGTGATGAAGTCCTCTCAAATGGTTTAAAATAAAGATTTGCCTCAGGCATTTTTAACCTAAGACAAATAATACTGAGTATTTGAGTAACAGCCATTAACACATGGCTCCTCTCCCTTAAGTAGTGTATTCTCAACAGCCTTCTCAACAGGTCTAGGCTGGTCTACAGTGACAAGACTTGTCCAGAGCACTGGATCCTGAATATACCTGAATGCACCTAGTCTTAAATGCTGCAAAAAGTGCATGTTTTTGCCTTCATCACTGATTTCAGCACAGTTATATCATGAACAACCCTGATTTAATATGCTGGTGTTTTCCAGAACTCTTACTAGTAACTGTTCTATCCTTTACTTAATTGCTTTATCTGCTTTAAATCTCCAGTGACCAGAGAGGCTTTGCCATCTAAACTTCTTCTGAAGGTTAACAACTTTGATATTGAAGAATGCTAAGTTACATTAAAAACCCTATAACCAAATAGTGCTAAGCTCTTAGAAACAAGAAAGTTGGAGAATTAGTATTTGAGTTTTTCATTGTTATATTCAAAGCTTGTGAGTACAAGTTTCCTGTGAATCAGTCAGGATTTCCTATAACACAATGCTGCAAGAGTGAATTTTTCAAGAACACTATTAGGCACTGAGGTGGAATGGGAGAAGAAAAAAAAAACTAAAAAAGAAAGAGTTTACTAGAGATGTTTCCAGACTGTATTTCAGAATATATCTTTAAGAGGTTTTTTTAAGGCTAGTGCTCAAATGTGCACTAATAGGAAAATGATAAAAAGAAAAAAGACTGAGGCTCAAATAGCCTTAACTCAGAAAAGCACTGCACCTATCCAGATTTTTAGCAGGAAGCCTTACACTTGACCATGTGTCTCACACAACAGTTTTGCAGAAAAAGGAGATGTCATTTTAACATGCTTTAAAAAAATCCCACCCACATGCAGGATATAATCCAGAGAAGAGGACAGATAGCAAAATCAGTCTGAATTGTGGCTGAATACTCAATCATTAAGAGCCCAATTCTGCAGCCTTTATTCACTGAAAGCACTAACTTGCTTACAACTGGACTGAGGACTCAAGAATAAGGCCCCAGGAATGTTTTCTCATGACAAGGTGCATGCATTTGTTCTACATGGATCCACTGACTTCTGGATTATTGCAGCTGGGCAATAATCAGTGGCAACTGATTCAGTGCCAACATGGAAGACTGACTGGATGGGACTTCACAAGTCTTTTGCTAGAAAGAGCTACAAATGCATTCTACATTTTCAGATTTCATCTTTACCTTGCTGCCAGGGGTACCGGGTTGTCCCTTTTGACCATCCAGACCATTGTGTCCCTGTATTGAGTAGAGAAATAAATATTGATACATATTTTCTCTCAAATGGCTGTATGCAAATCCTTCCTTTCACACAAAATTATTTCATAATGTAATCTTCTGATTTTTCAGGAATAATTAGTCTTTCATATCAGGCAATATTAAAAACTTCAAAAGGTTCATGCACTCTTCACTTTCAGAGGATTTCTAGGGGTTTTCAGTATGCTGCAGCATTGTTAGTCTTAAATATTCAGGGAAAAGTATATATGTACTCACCCTAATTCCCTTGAAGCCAGGCAGACCAGGAGTTCCAGGGAAACCACGAGCACCCTAAAAACACACAGTGCATGAATGATTGTGTCTCCTATTATACAGTGCAGTTAAAAGGAAAGATGATGAATAAATCTCTCAATACAATTAACAAGTAGGTTTGGGTCATTATCATTCAAATAAGGAATAGAATCCAGATCCTAACCTCTCAGAACTAGACTTATTTCAAGACTAACAGTAATCAACCCGATTTTTCCAGTTCTGAACCTCAGAAATTTCATGCATTACCATGTGATAGCACAGCTTTTTCACTTTCTCTGCCAAGGTGCCTGCTTACCTGCTCCTGTGTAACTCCTCACTATGCCACTTCTGTTACTCATTGTATCATATATACTCATTTAGTGGGAATAGGGCAGGGAAACAAAACAAAAACACAACTATATGATATCCCTGCAGGTAAGGACGGAATTGTATTCATCCATGTAAGGAATATTACTAGACCATCAATGTGGTGAAATTCAGAAAGGTTGTTGGGTTTCACTGATTGGTGAACTGGTTTGTACTATATTCAGTGGATCACTACATACCTGAGGGCCAGCAACACCCCTCTCACCAGGTCTTCCAGGTTTGCCAGGGTGACCCTAAAAAATGCAATAAAGATGCACTAAGGAAGAAATCTTTTATAAAATAACAACACAAACCATTAGGAAAAAAGAAAATACATTGGGCAATGCTTCTATTTTTCTATAAATACAGGGATACTGTTAACTTTCAAGTTTTCTTCTCCCTGTATTCAGGAAATTAAATAATGTGTTTGGAGTGGTTCGGAAGTTATCTGATTTTCTATACATTTCCAACCTACTGCATCAATTGTACCATAAAATAATTAATTCAGGGCCTTATTTATTTAACAATGTAAAAAATATGGTCAATAGAATCCTTATCTTAACAATAACCTGGTTGTTAGACTTGAATCACCACCCCAAAAGAGAAGAGAAACATTTAATAACAACTTACATCTTCACCAGCCTTTCCTGGAGGGCCAGGGGGACCACGAGGACCCTGGGGACCCTGTTAAAAATAGATTGAGGATTATTTAAAGCATCGTTCTTCACATACATCTTCCCACTGTTTTCTGACTCAAGTTGGGGCATAGTTGGAGACTTATTGACTTTGCACTTTTTAATTCCAGTTGGATAGAGCCTGAATTGAGTACAGCTGTTTCTGTAACAGGATCAAGCAGGAGTATCCAAACATTCAAAGAAGTGCATATGGATAGGAGAAATGGGCCTAAGCACTACAATCCTACTTTGGTGTGCTGTTCCAGTGTCTGTATGTGAAACCTGTACTTACTGTTTGACCAGGTTCACCAGGCTCACCAGGAAGGCCTTGGAAACCAGGAGGACCCTAGAAAATGAGGGATATATTTTTAGCTTCCAAACAAGGTAATTTGTAATTTTACAGGTATGTCAATGTCAGTAGGAGAGATAAGACCATACTCACAGGGGGTCCAGATGCTCCAGGTGGGCCTCTGGGTCCCATTAAACCCTAGGGAAGAAAAATTAAAAAACCTTTTAAAAACATCCCAATTATATAAAACTTATGCATAACACCAGTTCTCAGCCTTCCTGAAATACTGGTTAGCATCACAGTTTTCATTGTGCAATGTTCAAATGAAATTAGAGGAAGTTAAGAGACCTGCATGAATTTGCACAGGCAATCCAAGTGCAAACATCTGCCAATGGCAACAAACCAGCATAGAATCCAGTGCAATGGTTAGGAATGTACCATTATGGCTGTGAATTTTATGTTCAGGCTTCTTAATCTATTCTGGCTTGTTAGCAAGTGAGCTGGTTCATTCTTTTGTGAATTGTTTCCTCTACCCTTCCTGTGAAGAAACATCCAGAGTTTAAAGATGAGGGTCGTAACGCATTATGAAAGGTTCTTATATATATTGTGTACACGTCTATTTCCAATAATGATCTACTTCTTTTAAATATTTAATTGTTTTCTGGTTTTGATTGAATTTTCTTCATTTCACTTGCAAAATAAGTCACTAATATACTCTCCTTGACATTTTTTAGAATTTACATACATCTTGAAAAAACAGGGCCAAAAAATCATTTCTAAAAAGGAAACTTCCTTAGATTAGTGCTCTCTCTGAACACTTATCTTAAGATTTACTAAGCAAGCAAACAATTGAAAACCAAAATTTAACTTGGACTTGTACAGTCCAAACAAATGATTTAGGAGATGTTTCAACAGAAATCATTATGTTTTAGATTGGTTTTTAAACTTCTTCAGAAAGTCTTTTAGATTTTCTAAGTACAAGAATAAAATCATATGCCAACTTTTCAATGGCTTATGTAGCTTTCCCATAAAACTGAACATCTTTTATAAAGAGGAATAAATACACATTAATTCCACACATTTACTCATGAAAGTTAAAGCAATGTTGTGGATATGAAAATATGCAGTAGTTCTAGGAAAAATAACTGTTTCTAGACAGTCTGAATCATATGTGCCGCATAAATCCTGTTAAATTCTTCACAAACTATATTCTATAATTATTTTTCCCTTCCCACTCTTTTACATATTCTTTGTGAAACTTAGAACTTCCTCAGAATAGGTAGATTCTACTGCTGTTTCTGTCAAATGAACCTAACAGGCTCAAAAATTGGAACTTAGAAATTGTGACAACTCAAGAAAATCCTCATCTACATTTTCTGATCAATTGTCAGACACTGAGGGCAGAACTTGATTAAAGGTACTCCTATTTTCCTATATTTCATAACTAAATGGATGCCAAAGTATTGTCCAAAATCCATTTAATATTAGAGTATTTTTAGAAGTGGAGACAAGCACTTGACCAATAATAACCCTGGTCCCCCTTCTTCCTGCTGCTCACCCATCAGATGATGTCTGTGACGTCAGCGTGTGTGGTGAATTTAACCCATATTCTGCTATCTATGTACACTGAAAGTATTTGCTACCATAAGGAAGGGTTATAAATTCCTACAGAGAGGCAATAGACCCCTTAAATTCCATTTGTTCACAGTATACAGTGAGCTATATTCTGAGTCCTCCTCAGAATAGCCTTACAGTACCAAGTACTAACATGCAGATGTTGAGAACCAAGTATGGTTGGTGGCCCATTTCCTAAAATATCTGTGCAATCCAAGGATATCAAAAGAGTTTTACAGCCATGGAGGAACAATCATCACCAAATTGAGACAAGTTGCTGAGGCACTTTTTAGGCCTGTTTCTACTTTAGAGAGCAGCTTTACAGTTAATCTCATTCATAAAATACAATTTTCTGTCTCAATACAGGTGAAGTAACACTGTATCAAAGTACATGTGTTATCTAACATCAGATTATGAGACTGATTCATTGATTAATAAAAGTGTGGTCAACAAACAGTTAAAGACAAGACCCAGCAGTGCTATATTGGAGATGAATACACAGATCCAAGACCGTATTTCAAGTCCTAAGGCTATCATCATAAATTAAAGGATCAGTTTCCAGTCTGAGTGAATATATGATCAAACTATTAATTTTAACACTATTTTTTTCATTAATACAGGTGAATTAGCATCAAAGAAAAATCCTAAACACATTAATCATGTGACATATCAAGTGCAATGTCATATACCTACCATAGGTCCTGGGCCAAAGTCTGCTGCTTTAGATGGATC
Source organism: Rhipidura dahli (assembly GCA_013399225.1). NCBI lineage: Eukaryota > Metazoa > Chordata > Aves > Passeriformes > Rhipiduridae > Rhipidura > Rhipidura dahli. The sequence goes on from VXAC01001795.1 coordinate 54,935, forward strand.
ATATTGAGCAGCGAAGTTCTGTAGGTAATAAAAAGATGGAAATCAAAATACTAATAATTTTATTTTAAAAAGTTATTTTTAATCAACATTCTACTAGTAAATATAATCTGATTTGTTAAAGCAGCATATATATAACACAGTAAATACAGTCCTATTAAAAATACACTTCTATTCACTTTCCAAAGTGAAAGACTTGATTTTACTGGGAAGGCCCTTTCCAACCTAAGTATCTCTGCAGCAGTGATAGAGAGGCATTGCAATAGTGTGAACTAAAAATCAGGAATGTAAATTTAGTGCTCATTTAAAATTGAAAACTTTCTTGAAATTCTCATATTATTCTGTCTGATTTCCAATGAGGGAAGTTAAGCAAAGCAGGGAAAAAATATGCATAAGTAAAATTCATGTACCAGCCCTGAGTAACTATTGCATGAGGTGGGCCCTTCAGCTTCAGAAACATCTGAGGAGCATGCAGCCTCAGAAACACTGCAATGGATTTTTGTATTTTATCAAAATGGAAAAAGGTTTGCCACAACACAATCAAAACCCCTTTTCTTGCTTGTTTTATTAACATATTAAAATAAGAAAAACTAATGAAAGTGATTTGATATTTGCAACCAGCAAAATAAACTATTGCTGTTCACATCGAAGTCAAAAGAGTATTATTCCATGCAGAAGGACTTAGTAAACTTGATCAATAGAACACTGTCTATGTCTTCATGCTCCCTGTGCAAGCATGATGTCAAACAAAGAGTTAAATCCAGCATTCTGCAGAGAAGGCATGATGGACACTTGTGCACAAAGTGTGTACACAACAGCCCATTTGCAGTTCTGCAGTATGGATACAGATAGAAAGAAATAACTCTAAAGTACAATAGCCTCAAATTCCACAGAACTTTCAATTGATTTTTTTTTTTTGCTTAAGGAATCGTCTTCTTCTTCAGCTTATTCTGATACAGTTGCTGTCTCTTGAATCTAACTACAAAGCTATTTTTTCCCCATCTGCTTAACAGCACTGGTTTCATTTGGCTGATTCCTAACCCATACACATTATTGCTGTGTAAATTTAATGCTAAATAACAGGGTTGATTTGCTCTTCTTCCTAAGTCCCTGTTGAATACAGAATCCCAATTTTCTATGGAATATATATACCCAAAGGATAGTTTCATTGGAACTGGGACTCAATTTCTTATGGCTCACAAGACAACATTTCTTCTGCTCTTCAATTCAACAACAGTGTTTTACAGAAGATATAAATTTAATCTTGGTCAAAAAGCACAGCTTATGAGTTCTGGTAATAGAAAGTTTGGATGCCTTACTCCGCCAAGACCTGGAGGACCAGGGAGCCCTGGAGGACCTGGTAGACCATCTTCACCATCTCGGCCTGGTGGACCTGGTGGACCCTAGAGTTAAAAGGATTATTATACTGTGAAAATTAGAAGTGGCTGAAGAAATCTCTGATGTGGTAACTTTGCTAACAACCAGGCACCCACACAACAAGCACAGCACACCATACAGCAGTGCTCCACACACAGGGTTAAGCATTTCAATAAATGCTTACCTTGAGAAAATAAGCATAGTCTGACTTTATGTCACCTTGCTACACCTTGTATCAGATACATACTGGAGCTTCATATTTGAGAATATTTATGGGGGCAATATTGGATTTATGCTACCAAAGCGTTATCTCCAAATTGGGAACTTTCATCTGCAGTGATGAACTTTGGACCTACAAATCCCAAGTAACCCATGTGGACCCACACAGCCTGTTAGATCCTGAGAGCCTAAAATTTGACCAACTGAGGATTAGAAAAGGTCAGCCCTACTGATATGAGTTAACATGAATCCAGAGTTAATCCAACGCCAGTCTTTAATCAGTATAGACCATTTGCTGGTACAATTGCAAATACAATTACAAACAAGCAGTGCTCTTCTACAGATTTTTGATACTGTCCCTCTGCTACCACTGGTCAGAACTTTACAACAAGTTGAAATCATCTGTGCTCAGTCCAGTAACATTTGTCCTTACTTCTTTCATCCTCCGTACCCAAAGTGGTCAAGTTTTGGCATCGTGGCAATTGATGTGAGGTATTTAAATTTGCTGAGTATTTTGGACACACTTCCGTACTAAATGAAATCTATAATAAATGGTTTTCCAAAGGACCAAAATTAGGCTTGTCACATTCAGAACAAACAAAGTCTCTAGTTTCATTAAACGAATTTAGTTAGTGGCGGCCCAAAGCAAATACCCAGCTGACCACACAGATACAGTCCTCCTAATAGTTTCCATTACATTTGTCAGCATACTATGATCTCAGAAATCTTCAAGAGCTCCCTCATCAGTACTACGGAATTTTCATTTTCAAAAGATACAAAAAACGACACATAAGTACACACAACCCAGATAAGTATGTGAATTTCAGAATACCACTTTACAAAAAGCAGCAATGATGTAGAAGCAAACTAGAAAAGCAGGTATCAGCAATATGAATGAACATTACAATTGAATTATTCGACTGTCCTTATTTATGATTACTTTTACAGTAGAGCCTTTAGCAGTGTAACATCTACTTTGACTGGCAGAAGCTAGATAACAAATGCCCAACTGTCAAGAAAAGAGCTTTTCCAAAATATCATTGGAGGCACAGGCAATGAATGATCTCCAAAACTGGCTTAGTCTATGCAGGTTTTATGCAGAGAGCTTAGCCATACACCATATTGTTCAAAGATTACATCTTTACACATCAACTTTTCCCTCTGCATTTCTATGCATTATTTCTACAGTGAGCAGCTGGAAAAATGTTTTTCAAATCATCACTTGAAGAGCTAGGCTAACCTATGATTTCAACCACATCTGTTCAGGCACAATGACCATAACTAGGCTGATGAAGTATTGCCAGGGCAGAATTTGGCACATAGGTAACTTGGTTTCTTTTTTTAATGAAATTGTACCTGCAAGTTTCTATGGGTAGAATCATTTAAGCTCAGAGCAATGCTTAAACTTTTTCCTACTGGTCTTCCAACAACTACTGTTCAAAGATCACAAGTACATGTCAATCTAATTTCTTACCCTTTCTCCCTGAGGCCCTTTGTCTCCTCTAGGGCCCTGCCGAAAGAAAATAACACTTAATGAGTTACCATGGACATTTTCCAGGACAATACAGGGAAACAGACACATAAAGAATAATGAGTGTACATTAAAAAGGAAAAGAAGGCTACATATACACGTCCAACAGCAATTTTCCATAGACAGCATATTATTGTCTGCAATAATCTACTGGAAATAGATTAGCCACTGCCACTATAGTGTGAATTAAACTGTCACTGCACAGACCACTGAAATATTTGCAAAACTGGTTTTTTTTTCAGTACTAAATAACTAGTTCTAATTTAACTGCAGTAACTTTTAGAAATAATATAGAATCTTTTTAGCCTTTTAGATCTGTATGGATATTGCTGTACTATTCAGTCCATGTAAACCTTTCCAAAGGAACTCTATTTAAATAAGAATGATACTTTGATGCCATTTAGGTCTTGGTAGGCTTAGTTTTGCTCATAAGTAAAGCACCTTTAATGCAATATTTGAATTTACCCTGGTGTTGAGATGCAGCATTGATTGTTCTCTCCTTTTTACCACCTATTCATCTCAGTGCTACAGCTGTTTTCAGAAAACACTGGAAATAATCAATGCAGTCAATTTTCCTTTCATCCAATATTCAACAAAATATTAATCTGCTGAAGACTACCTGATATCATTATCATTTACACACAAGAAAAATAAAAATGCTTACCTTCCGCCCTGCAGATGCCTGGAAAAAAATAAAGAAGGGAATTTTAAAAAAAAGTTACAGTTTCTGCCAGCATTTTAAACTAAAAAAATGAATAAACTTAGACTCATTTTCTTACATAACTATACTTTTTCTCAATACAGTATATTTAACAATGCCCTGATTTAAAACTACTTTGAAGGATAGTTATATATAGCAAAGATGCACATAACTGTATTAAAATGTTGTGTTGAAGACCGACAATTTTATAACTGTCACAGCCTAAAATATTGAAATTTAAAAAAAAGTCACACCTGAGCTCTTTCATAATCCTACTGTGCAATGAAATTTAGACTGCAAAACTGGCTTTAAAGTAGAGTCATCTCCAATCCAAACTGCCAGGTACAGCGTCCAAACAGCACTGCTCCGTTACTTTCTCCTCATAGTCTCTACACCTATGAAGGCAGTCTCTTACAAAGGCCGTCCCACTTTGAAATTGGGGTGGGTACCTTTCCAGGCAGTGCCTTCAGGATTTAATCACCACTTTTCCATGACCATCTTGGGAGTGAATGTTAGAAAATAATACTGCCGCAAGAAGCAAAGCCTGGCCTGTTAATTGGAGTGTTACAAATTAGATAAAAAAAAAATTATACTGACCTCGCTCACATCTGCAAAGAGGAGGGAAAGAAAAAAAGAGATAATTAGAGCAGGGATTCAAATATTTTACAAGTTTTAAATTTTAAACTTGCTTCTAATTAAAAATTAAATTTGCTGCTTTTAATTAAAAATGAAATTTTGCTGATTTTCTTAATGTAATGTCTTACTTTTAATATGGTTATCTTAGATTGGAAAGACTCACAGGTGAAATTGCCATGTATTTCAAATTCAAAACGAACTTGCTAATGAAATCAAGACAAGTAATATGGCTGATACAGTAAAAAGGCAGATATCAACTATAAACCTGCTCTAAACATGTTTAAACATAACTCCATAGAAACCCCCCCCACCTATGTATTATCATATATGTGTTAATGCAAGAGATTAATAAACCCACTCAGACTGACGTGTGTGAAGATATTAAATTGTAGGAGTAACCTGAAATTTTAATATAAATGGCCCAATCTCACTTTTTATGGGGAATGGTTCTGCACAAACATCCCTATTTACACAATTTCCTGTAAAACTGTATAACAGGGAACAGTTTGAAGCTATTTAACACCAAATTGCAAATAACTATCTCTGTATGTTATGTACTGCTAAGTGTGAGTAAGCTCTTTTTTCACTAGTTGGAGATACAAATTTCCTGAGTTTCTTAGTTTCAAGAAATTAAAAATCTATTTTGTCTCAAACTCACCACAGTAGAAGAGTCTCACATCACACTTAACTGTCAGCATTTTAACAGTACCACTAACTAACAGGTTGCTGGATGTTTTTCCACGACGTGTCACTTTGGCAATGTATGAGCACACTAAATTCCGATGACTCGTGCAGTCCAGAAAAAGGTAACAGCGGTCAAATACTGAAAGCACTGGAATTCCGCCGCAATACACACAGACTGCCTGTGCTAACCCAAAATAAAACTAAAGCCATTACTGCCCCCAGTTGCCGGTGACAACGGCGACCAGCCAAATTCCTTGCGGGAAACGCGGGGTGGTCGTGTTCGGGGACCCCGACGCGAACCGCTGCGTCTCCTTCGCGAAGGCAGGGTTGGGTGGATGTCCCCAGAATGCCGCTCCAGAACGACCCCTCCGCTGCCCCCCGCCCCGGCGAGGGCGACCCAGGGCACCTTCTGGAGGAATAATCTTCCTGGGGGCTGCTAGAGCCAGGAGCGCGCAGCGCACGGCTGCTCCCTCCCTCCCTCCCTCCTCCCCCCTGGAACGCGGCCAAACCGTGGGTAAAAGCCACGGTGGCCAGGGGCTCGGAGGTCCTTCACAGGGCTCTGCCTCGCAGGAAGGCTCCGCTTCGCCCCCAACCAAGTGGCGGGGCGCGTTTCCCTCCCATCTCAGTGTGGGGAGTGCGTGCGGGGATGTGTGTGTGTGAGCTTGGCTCACTGCGATGAGGGGGCACTACATCCTCATCCA
>VXAC01001799.1:0-87920 GCA_013399225.1 Rhipidura dahli
AACTTTCAAACCCCAACAAAAGGCTGTAAGCAAGTGTGAAGAACAGGTAATACAATTTGCACCAAGAAACATCTCAGTAAATGCCTAATTACACCATTTACACTGTGCTTGCTGCAGCCCTGGGCTATACTCTGCTGCTTGAATTTTTGTAAATGCTTGACATTACAGCTGCTTAAATCCATGCCAGGAGCAATACTGGATGTGTCAAGCAGAGAGGGAGCCTTCATTGTCCAAAACTAAAGATGCATGAAGCCTCAGATAGCTTTTGACTTTTGGCTGTTCTGCTTTGGTGATGTAGAACCTGTGTAAGAGATCCAAAGCCCAGATGAAGGATCAAAACCTTCACCTGTGTAACATGGACCATAGGTATCACTAGTACATGTCTGGGTTATGCAGATACAGCAAAGAGCTACCCTGTTCCTGATTTTCTTCATGATTTGAGGGCTCTGGAGCCACTCTTGCACCCTGAACAAAGCAGAGAAGTCCTGCCAGCCCAGCCCAGTGTCTGAGTTTTCACTAAATTAACTGCAATCCTTCCCAGTACAATGCTAGATGTGCTAGCTGTGTGACTGCGTGCATCTCCTTTGTAGTGTGCTTCTCAGCACAGTTAGAACATGGTTAGATAAATATTCCTATGGTATCATCAAGTTGGGACTATTTTCCTGAAAATAATCACATGGGAACACCTATTCTACCTCCTTTAGGGAGACAAAAAAATTGGTTGCAGAGAAGGGTAATGTGTCAACATAAGAAGTAATGTGTCAACAGGAGTCAGAAAAGGCCATAAACAAAAGGAGTTTTGCCCAGATTTCTACACAAACTCTTTTGCATTCTCTGCATTTTTAGAGAGATTAAGAAAAAATAAAATTCAGAGCATGTGGATTTCAGTATTCCCATTATGTGAGACTTTCTCAGTCATAACACTTCTTATCGATTTATCAAAACTGAGCTGAAAACTAAATGTTTCTTCCATGCAACTTGCAGTGGTGGGGCCTTCCTTTAGAGGGCACAAAACAAAGAAATCAAATGTGCTTGGACATTAAAGATACCTTTGTCAGAAGAGACACGGTATACATGGGATGAAAAGCAATTCCCACCATCTTCCTAGAATTCCTTGGAGATGGAGAGTAATGATAAATCTTCCCACTTCCTTGCATGGTTTAGGGTTGCTGCACGGTGTTTGAACAGCTGCTTTTGTCCCATCCCTGAAGATGGCTGCAAGTCAGTGGAAGAGGAAGAAATCTGAGTATATAATGTTCTAAAGTGGCAGACAGGATGAGTTATTGGGGTTTTTCCCACTGATAAATCCCTTGTTTCTGTTAGTGATAGTGAGCATGCTATGCTGTCATGACTGAGGAGTTTCAGCTACTCACCAGTGCTCAGTGTGCCCCTCGTGTAACAGAAAGGTTCATCTCAGTGTCCTGGCTCAAATTTCCTAATACACAAATCTCTCTAAACTCCCTTTAAAGCCCCCAAAAGACACATGTCATGGAGCAAACTCCACTGTCACATGGCTTGGGTAACTTACCAGTCACAGCTGTCCTGCAGTTTCCTGATGAGAGAATTCCTGTAAAATAATTCAGTAAATACTTGATGTGCCCCCTCTTAGAAGGATTGCACAGAGTAAAAACTATGTATATGTAATTTCCCCCATATTTAGTAGCCTTAAAGGCATAATGTTCAAAGCCATTATTTATTACCAAATTCCCCAATCAATCCAAGAAAGCTTGATTTCTTACAAAAGAGGGAAATGTCTTTGGTCTGCCAGTGTGTTGCTACAAGACTGAAGTCTGCATAATTCCCACAGAGTGAGCACACCTCCATGTTGGAAACTCCAGCAGAGGAACCTCTAAAACACACTGCTTCTTTACTCCAGGGGACCTTAGTGAGTGGCAGTGAACATCTCTGTGGAGCTGCATTTTGTTCAGTCTCTGTCTGGCATCTTTGCAATCTTGCAATCTTGCAATCTTAAGCAAGTTTGGCTGGGTCTGTGGTGGTGCCACTGATCTGGTCAACACCTCCATGGACACTTCCAAGTCTGCTGTGCTCAGTCTCAGCTCGCTGCTTGCCAGCTTTCAGCTTTGCTGTGTCTCTCTCAGGCTCCTCCTGGTACACATCAGGCACAGACTCCAGGAATAAACTTCACTTAAATTTTAACATGTAAAAGTTGGTTTTAGTTCCCCTTTGCCTTCTGTGGCATCAAAGGAGAATGCTGAGGGGGTATTTCTCTCATTCAGAGGGAAGTGTCAAAGTTAGATAAGAAGAAAATTCTCCTCCAACTTGCTGTTTTACCTCTTTCGACTTTAAAGGATGCTTAGAAGAGCTGAGACCTAAGTGACCAAATTTACATACCTGAGTTGAAGTGGTATGGGACCCATCCTCTCTGTTTCTTAGTCCTTCATGGCAGCAGGGGCCCACAAGCCCCTTGCTGCTGGCCCTTAGGTCAGCAACATTTCCTAGGCAGGACATCCTGATCACTTAAATACTGAGAGGTGTCCAGGGAAGGGGTGAGGTTGTGGAGCCACAATACAGGAGCAGGTGGCAAGTTAGCACCTACACCCAAAACCAGGCAGGCTCTGTGTGAGTTTTGTGGCTTTTCACCGCAAAGACTGAGAAAAAGAAGTGAGATGGCTTAGGAATCTCTAAACAGTATGAATTCTGTGCTATTTCCAGCAGCTCATCTGTTGGAGGCCAGTAGACACAACAGTCCCCAACAAAAGCAGATTCTGTTACTCCTTCTCTGCTTTCCCTTGATCAGCTCCAAGAGGCAACTTCAGCCTCTTCCCTCCCACTTTCCCCACAAAAGTTCACTGAAGAACTATTTTGCACCAGGCAGTGAACACCTTTTCTCTTGCTGTCCCTTTTATAACTGCAGAGGATCAGTAATTTCCTGTGGCTGGTCCCCTGCCATCATATTTTCCCTCTTCCTGGAAATCTAGCTCAAAATTGAGGTTAACATACAGAAAAGCTCCACAGTCCCTTACATTTGTAAAGTAAAAACATTTATAAAGACATTGGTGATGCAGAGAGTTTGCAGACTCCAAGCTCATTTCCACCAGCTGAGGGAAGAGAAGGAGCTGCACAGACTCCCAGGGGAGAGGGGAGGTGGAGGGATAGATATTGCATCACAGCATCTGCTGTCTTCTGAGGGCACTACAGACTGCTGAACCCTGGCTTTACTACAGTCATCTGAAAACCTGCAGAAGAGTCATTTTTCTGTAAAACCCCTTTGGTCAGAAAGAATCTGAATTTTCTACATGCACAATGATTATTTCTTCAGCTTTAGAGAAACAGTGAATGTACAGGATGCACAGCAAGATGTGTAAAGGGCTTGATCTAAAAATTGTCTAAGGGTCACCAGAAAAAAATAAAGAAGAGTTACAGTTTTAAGAAAAGAGTTAAAATAACAACACAACTGTGCAGTCTGCTTTACAGCATTTTCCACATATTTCCAAAGTCCATATCAACCTAAGAAGTCACCAAAGACTTCAGTGCCATCTGTGGTGCACCCTGTTAAGGACTGGCAGTAAAATATTATATATATTCAGTTCCTGGCCCACTAATTTGAGTATTGGATCTTAAATGAATGAAAATTCTAAATCCAAACCCTTAATTCAGTAACATTTGCATTTCAAAAAAGTTTAAAAGTCTGAATCTGGATTTGCATCTGAAGTACACCACCATACCACCAGAGTGGATTTACCTCAACTTCCAGCATAAATGCCCCATACACTTTGGAATATATTGTGATTTAAGTCAGCAACTAGAAAGCAAAGCAACATGCATTTCTCAAATGACTAATGTAAACAAAATTGATGCATTTTATATGTAAAGATAAATAATTTAAGTCTATTTTGCAATATTTTATTTATTTAACAAGTAAAAGGCTACTTTGCATCATAAAAAAAAGCCAAAAAGACAAAACTGACCATAGCTGAAAAACATGAAAGTCACTGGGGAAGGAGAAAAAAGGAATTCTACTTATTTTACATAACAGATGGCAGCATAACAGAGAACAGCTGATGCTGGTAGCCTAAGGGAATTTTCCCGTGTCAGAAGAAAAATAAAATTTAGGATATACAGAACCCCCCTTTAAATGAGTTTCATAAAAAGTGTCATACTTAATGTACGACCTCTGGTGTCTGTATATCTTGCCTGGGCAGGTCATTCACTTTATGGCTTACTCTCAGTGACCTTTTTTCCCCATGAATGGTGAATAAAATATTCTCAGCAGTAACATGCCTCTCCCACTCTGCATCTTCCCAGCTGGCTTGTCCCATTACTCCCCTACACCCCCATCACACCAGGCTTAAGTTTTATGACAGGGATAAACTAAACCACTGAGGCAAGTGGCCTGGTGTGCCTCACCAGAGGGTCTTTTGGAGCTAAATACGATGGAAGCTGACTAAGATATCCAAATCTGAATGTCTCTGAACAAGGTATACAATGTGCCAAGGAAAAGGAGCTGCAGTGAGGAAGCCCTGAAAAAGGACAACACAGGAGACAAAAAGGATAACATAAATAATCCCATGCAACAACATGGACCAGTGCTGCTTGGAGGGTGATGGGCTCAAGTCATTTTGGGCTACATGAAAATGAATGTCTGTCTGTCCCTGTGTGCAAGGGATTTGTGCACTGCCATTTGGAGAACAGAGGAAAAATAGATCCAGTGCCACTTGACCTAGCACTGAACATCCCTCTGTTATAAGTTACTGTAACCAGTAGCAATCATTTAACCCAAGTACACCATGGCACCAAGAGAAAATTTATTATTAACTAGAGTCAATATTCACTAAAAGCTACATGGTGGAATTTTCCATGTACCAGCCTAACTTGAGTCCTGTTGAATTAATGTGTTAGTTTTTTCCCATGGATTCAACTAGATTCAAGTTAAGGCCTGGGATCTTGGAAACATCCATCCAAAGAAGGACCATTGCTTTGTTGAGAATAATTTTTCTAAGACTTTGAAAAAAGATGGAGTTTTATTAGCCTTAGAATCATACAATATCCTGAATTAAAAGGAACCCTCAAGTATCATCAAAGTCCAACTTCCTTAGAAGGTAGTAGATGGGATCAGCATAAAATTGCTGATGTTAGCACTCTTAAAGGGGAAACACTTCTTCCATCCATCCAGGTCCTAAGAAGTGGTCTGATGAATGATGTGCTCAGCACCATTTATTCCTGAGATAGGTTCAGCCATGTAACTCTCATCCCAGATCTTACCCAGTACTGAGCTAAGGAAGGGCATAGGTTGCTGTTGTAGCTGGCCATTTCCAGGTGGAAATGCTCCGTTGTGGGCAGAAATGCTCTGTTGTGATGAAGCCTGGCTGCAATTCTTTCCCTTTACAATTACAAGGCAACACTGGCTCAAAGCTGACTCAAGGGATCTGATCCTAACCCAGATTTCCCATGTTGTTTCAGGCTGTTCCACAGAACCACTGGAGATGGAAGGGGTGTCTGGAGACCATCTGGTTCAACATCCCCACTCAGAGCAGGGTCAGGATTTCCTCACTGGAGCTGCATGTTCAATATTTATTTGCTTCAGCTGCTCATGGATGTCTACAAAGGTCCCTGATCCTTGAGAGGTAAGTGCTACAGAAGTAAAATGCATGTGACAATTATCTGGATATTTATCTATGCAACTACAGTACCTGCAGGCTCAAGAGTGTGCTTGTGTGTGTATATATATATTTATGTATCCTGAGGATGTTGGCATGAATCAACACTTTTGTCCTAGTCACAGCTTTTATTGTGGTTGCTGTTAGTATTTATTTTTGCTATAACAGTAGAGCTCTATGTTATGGAGGTAAGCTCTTTTTAACTCCTGTCTGGATCCTCAGCACTCGTCACCCTATATTACCTTTGGGTTTCTCAAGGTCCCTAAGCAAAAGGAGCTCCTACTCCACCAGCATCCCCTCACATTTCCTGGAGAAGGATGCCACGAGTCCTTGGTGCAGCCTGAGTGAATTAGGTGTAGCCTGAGAACCCTGCTGGTATGGGCAAGCAAATACACACTGATGACAGACCTTAATGAAAACGAGCTCAGGCAACAGCACCGTGCCCATCATCTCACAGCAGGGAGTGATGGAGTAGATGAAGGACCCTTTGCTCAGGTATCTCAGGGCTGTGGGGCTCTAGCATTTTGTTAGGCTTCCTGAGCAACTGAATTGCTCACTGATCCACAGGAACCATCCCCTGGAGCAGAGATAACGAAAGACTTTCTAAGTTTGGACCCAGGTTTTGTGGTTTTAGTACCTAGAGAGAATGAGGTCCAGATTTTTTATGCATGCCATTTGTTTTGAACCCATGCAGGCAGAGTGGGGTCCTGAAGCTTGGCCATAGGTGCCTTTATACAATGCATTGTGATGTTTGGGTCATATTTTTATTTCCCTCCCACTTCTAAAAAGATCATGGGAACCAGATTTCTGTATCTGTATAGGAAGGGATCAGATGCTGATCATTTCAACAGCAAACATGCTTGGATATGACACCCACAAGCAGATCCACAGATCTGCACACTCTGGTCTGCCAAAATAAACTCTGGTGAAGAGCACAGACATTTGCAGGATGCAGCAATAAGATAGGATGTACCTTTCTTTTTTTATTTACTTTTTTTTTCCATGAAAAAAAAGTTTCAAACATACCCTTACACACCTGACCAGAGTGAATCAGGCCAGCTGAGCAAGTTTAGTATAGCAAGCACCATTTGATGTGGATCCTAAAGAAAATCTCTGTAAAGTATCTCAGAGAGCTGCAGAAATAAATGTTGTACAGGCTGCCATCTGGCCACTGTGTCCACACGTGTATTTGAATGGAACGGGACACAAATGAATATTATTTTCCTGGGTTACTGCAGAAGCTTTAAACAGAATTTCAGTTCTCACATTGTGTGCTCCAGCTGCTATCACAGCTCCTCTCAGTGCAACATCTGTAGCACTATCAGTCACCAGAAATCACAGGCAATCCTTGAAATGAGGAGCACTGTAAATAAAACCAGCACTAGAAAGCATGCAAAACTTCATAATCCTGCCTACTCTATGCAGATGTTAGTGAGCCCCCTTGGGACAGCAGTCTGTGCAACTATGGAGGAGCTGCTGTATGTGATACTGCTGGATGTAGAGGTGAAAACAGAGCAAGAATCCAAGAAAAAGGGCAAACAAGTGAGGTAAACCTTACAACTGGGAAGGTGTTTGAGGGTGATGGCTTCCAAATCCAGTCAGCAGATTGCTGGCAGTTAACAGAGTTATCACAAGTGGTTTTGATTTTGTTTCTAGTGAGACTTGATGAGAGGGTAGTTGTGAAATAGGATGGCTGACTCTGCTAAGTCAATGCACTACAGCTGGAGCCTGTTTTAGGGGTAATGAGCTAAGAAATGGCAAAGACAGAAACCATGTCTGATTCTGAAGGACCAACAGCCCATTCTCTTCTTCTGTGGTATCATCTTCCTGACTTCTCAGTTTCCTTTCCCTTTGCTTATCTTTAATGGGTGGTGTTGAATTATTTCCACTATGTCACAGCTGTCACAGGTGTTGTCTTCCAGTTTGCTTTGCATTTCTGTTATTACACCCAAAATTAACATGCATAGGAATGTCTGATCCAATAAATCTCTTCCAATCTTCTGTATAAATTGGTTATGAAAATCCTTGCTTTATTATACATGTTTAGACATATCATAATATTACATGGTTCCTTAAATATATTTTATTTGCTTCTTGATGAATCATGCTACAACACTTTAAATTCCTAATAAGAGATCTGTTCCATCAGATTAAGCAAATAACACTGAAAGCATTGAAAATTTGAGGGACTGAATTTGTCCTGCATAGAAAGTGGAGAGGGTGAGCTAACTGTCCTTCCTAATTTCTGTTTCTAATGTGAAATCTGAATTCTCATTTCACATCTCATTTCCAGTGCTCTCCATCTGGAGACTGTTCTCAGAAACAGAAGCTGCACTGGCAGAAAAATGGAGAAGACAGAAACTTCTTGATTTCAAAATTTTATAAACAGCTAAAAAACCCATCCAGCACAGATGAGCAGAAGCTAGGCATTGTTTGCCCTATGACCACAGTTTCTGTGCTCTGACATTGCCATAACAGAGCCTGGGCATCGACTGCCACCAGTGATGCCAAAATCCCTTGGGAACAGACAACTCCATTTGGCAGCTTTTTCTGCTGTCATTTGGGGTTATCTGCTTGGTCATCTCATGTTGGCCCTCCCTGCGGACACTGACTTCTTGCCAAAATCCACACACTGATAGTTTAAGACTCTATTTCAGCCCACACTTCAGTCACTTGAGACATCCTGTGGGGTTTAAGCCAGGATGAGTAACTCGCATGTCTCTGCATCCTGCCGCTGCTCTGGCACGGTGTCTATGAAAACATCCCTCCTCTCAGAAGATGTGGCCCTGGGGCACACACAGCCTGAGGACAGCAGATCTGGGTGCTGGCAGGATGACTGGAGCTCCTCCACGCTGAGTCATGCTCCCCCTTCTCCAAACAGCAGGGCATTTGGGTTATTCCCAGCCAGGAGCACAGGGCAGGCAGTTTCATCTCTGAACACGCAACTTCAACTCTGTGTTTGGATGCAAACACATCCAGCTATACTGCTACCAGACAGGCAAACAGTACTGCATTTTAGCTTTCCCCAGAGACCCTGGATTACCACAGCTCCTCTTGTCAAGCATCTTCCTTTGTCTCTTTCCTGCTCCTCCTTGTTTCTCACTCGCTGCTCCTCTATTCCAAGGCCTTGTGTGTAGGTTTGCTTTTGAGCAGCTGTACTTTGTTACTGGTTTTGTTGTGATAGCACCCAAAGCCCTGGCCACAGACAAGGTCTCTGTGGTCACAAACTGCCTCACTGGGCTTTCATTTCCAGGACTCATCTGGGTACTGGGGGGCTGAGTGATCTGCAGGGTTTTGGAAAGAAACACAGTCATAAACCCCAGGACAACCCCAGCCTTTTCTGCATTTTACACAAGCTTCACAAAAGCTGTGTCAGATGAAATTATTTATAGTCCTGGGCACTGCTTACTTCTGGTTTGGACCTAGTCCTTACCATTTTCCTCTGCCCTGATGTTTGGTGGTTTGAGCACAGTTTAAGAGCCAGAGCTTTCTGATCTAACTGTGCCACTCACCCCTTGTGTGGCCCTGTGCACAGCCACGGACCTCTCCTGTGTCAGCCTCCTCATCTGCAAAAGGAGTGCAGCCCTGCTCACCTCCATCCCCTCAGAGTGAAAAAAATCAATTAATTTATGTTTGGGAGACACTTTTGATGCTTCACAGAGCACAGAGTGCTTCATAAGTGCTAAATGTGACTGGGATGATTAGCAGCATCTACAGAGCTTGTGCATGGGGTTGTTACTTGCGAGTCTTTGGGAAAGAGGAAAAGGTGATTAACACGCAGCAAAAAGCAACCTCTTCTTGGAAAGAAAACAGACTGAGTGAAGGACAACTTCCCCAGGGCAGCAACTAAGCTGAAAGTGCTATTTTAGGGCCTTTTAGCTAAAAAGCTGCCTTACCCCCAGACTGCAGGCATAAACAGGGAGCTTGCACAGGTACCAATTACTCCTGTGTTTGGAGGCCTGAGGAGGAACTGAAGAGGCTCTGGGGCTGGCCCAGGAGATTCTGAGTGTACCTGGACTGGGGATGGGGTGCACCCCTCGCCCATGGCAGAGCAGCAGACTCAGATTTCATGCAGGCTATAATTTTGCCTGCTGCTGCTGCTAGATCCTAATAACCAAACCGAGAAGGGAATTTTTACGCCATCCGAGGCATTCCTGATCCCCCTCCGCATCCAGTGAAAACTTAATAGCGTGAGAAAATGCCTTCCTGTAGCTTATTGCAAACCACATGCAGAACAGGAGCAGATGGAGGGGCCTGTCCTCGCCCAATGCAGGGGCTCCGTCAGGAAGTTCCCTGCCAAGGGACGGGAGCAGCAAGGAATGGCACCTTTGCAGGGTGCAGCATTCAATCAGTGAGGGTGAGGCCAGCAGAAATGGCAGAGGCTGTGGGATAATAACTCTTGCTGCTCGGAGGAATGTAAGTAAAAGGAGAGGGAGAGCTGCTTTTCCGAAGCCTTTCCCCCATACAGATGGAAGCAGTTAAGATTCCTGCAGGAGCCAGGAGCGGCAAAGTTAACACATCTGGAAGTTTCCTGATGCCTGAAGTCAGGCCGTGGTGAACAATGCTCACTGGGCTGAGCAGGCTCTGCTCGGCTGCTTTTATTGCACTTGGACTCATTTCAAGCTCTGCTCTGTGATTAATTGCACTTTTAAAAATAAAGTTCAAAACACTTCCCAGGAAGTTTGGGGAAGGCAGAGCGCTTCAGTGGCACCGGGAGCTCAACGCTCAGTGCAGTTTCATTACAGCAGCCCAGATACAGCTTGCATCAGCCACAGCTTCATTTGACATGGGATCTTGTCACCCCACTCCATCGTGGAGAGGTTGTCTGGCCTCCCAAGCCTCTCCAACACCTGCCCGAGAGGTGCAGGCTTGCAGCAGGTGTCAGCCAAGCTCTCCACCCGTCTTGTTTGTGCAGTTAAGTCTGGGACCAGGCTAGGACTGTGGATGTCCTCTGCCCCATGAAAATTATAGAAAGGAAGAGCCTTGCCCCATCCCAGTTTGCTTCTGCCCATCTGTCCCAGGGCCCCACTCTAACTCACAACTGAAAAAAAAAAGATAATCTTTTGGGGGTGGGGGGAAGGGCATAATTAGAAGCTCACGTTCTTGGGATGCAAAAGACACTTCAGAGGACTGAAGCTAGATCCTTGTTGCCATATAACGATGGTGGAGATGCCAGAGGCAAGACTGAGAAAAGGAGAACAGTGGGTATTTTTCATTTCATACTAGGATGGAAGTAGGCCCAATCTCTTTGCTATAAGAACAAGTGTATATTCATGACAGAGAAGTGGCCAGCTGCTCTAATAGAGGTGGCGGTGCACAAATTACACTGCCTGAGAGGAACTGGTGTGACTTGAATGGAGACCTGGAAGCCAGGGTCATGGTAATTCATTAATACCTAAGGAAAGGGTCTGCGAAGGGCTGTTGCACGTCCTACAGCCCCTCTGGAAAATCTCTCACATGAGATAATGTGAACTAAAACTCACACATCTACAAAAAGATTACTTGGAGCCAGTCACTCACTGGCACAAGGGATGCCCAAGGCTGTTTAGCACTCTTTAGCACCCAAAGCTGCTCCAGGAGCCAGTGAATACCTGTCAGCTCTTTGCAAGTGCCCTCTTCACTGCAAAAGACAGGGGGGTTTTTTGTACAAAGGTCAGCAGAATAAACAACAAAAGATGTGCTGAACCGCTGGAAATTTTGCAGGCAGTCAGCAAGAAGGGGAGCAGGGAGCTGCAGGCACCATGGGCTTGCCTTGGCAGTCTCTACCATCAGCACAGCCCTGCACACTTGGGTTGTGAGGCTGAGTGATGCCCACACAGCACCAAAGCCGTGGAGCTCTGCAAGCACGAGGCGCTCACTGCTGCACACCCTGCACCGAGGGAAAGGAGGCTGCACATGTGTGGGAACCACACAAAGGAGAAAGGCCAGCCTCTGGCCTTGTGGTGGGCTCTCACTATGCCTGGGCTTCTGGCATTTACCTCCCATTATCAGGCATGTCTGAAAAAACACCCAGATCGGTAGCCATCAAAATGGGTGCGCTGTTGGTTTATTTTACAGGATGTCTGGAGAGCTCCTCCCTTTCTCCTCCGCCCCCTTCGCTTCCTCTATTAAACTGTCTTTGCATCTTGTCTCATGTTAGGACCTGATTTGGAAAGTGATTTAACTGCTTGCTTAATTTAATACACTGCAAGTCATTGTGTTGCAATCACAGCTGGCTGCATGGAGAGCTCACCCCGTGTGCCGGCTCTGGGATGCTGAGACAGGAGCTGAGCCTCCCCTGCAGGAGCTGGGCTGGGGGGCTCCTCCAGGCTGCTGCCTCCGGAGCTTTTTGGCTGCATCAACACCCAGTGGGTGATTTGGCTGGGGGAGCTCTGGGCCGCTATTTGCCATGATGCTGCAGTATTTCGGGGTTTCTTTGCACCTCAGGTCTCTTTTGTAATCTGGCTCGTCCTCGAGCTCTGCTCCGCTGTTACCGGGCATGGAGCACCCCAGGGCTGGGCGTGCGATCGGTGTCCTGGCAGGTTCCTGCATGTCAGTGCAGCTGACTGAAATACCACGGGGAGCACACAGCCGGCTGTGAGGTCACTGCTTGAAACAATAGTTTCCTCATTACAGAGTGGGAGTTTTTTTCACCTATTTACTCATCATGCATGGATGCCTTCTGAGGTGAGGTCTGGAGTGCATGGGACCTTAGACAGGCAGCACTCCTTCAGAAATGCTCTTCTGCTACAAAGGGTTCAGGTGCAGGGACTCATAGGGGGACTTTTAGAATCATAGAATCACAGAACTGTTTGAGCTGGGAGGAACTTTAAAGATCATTCAGTTCCAGGTCTCTTGCCATGGGCAGGGACACCTTCCACTACAGCAGTTTGCTCAAAGCCCCATTCGACCTGACCTTGAACATTTCTAGTTCAAAGACTTACCCAGATCAGCACCACCAAAGGGTCTAGCTTCCATTAGCCCAAAAATCCCTAGGGTGGATTTTTTTTGTGTTTATCCAGCATCAGAGTTGCACTGCTGAGGGATGCCCACTAGCAGGTACCAGCACCATGCACTGCTGTGGGTGCTACTACAGTGCTTCTAATCATGACAAGAATAACACCAGGGGCTGCTCTGAACCCAAGGTGCTCAGCTGTTAGCTTAGTTTGCTCTCTGGTTTATCTCTTGTGTACTCTTTCCTTTACCCACACCCCTGAAGGCATGAGTCTCTGTGGATTGAGGCTGTATTGTATGCTGTTTTACATATATATCAAATAATAAATTAACAAGAAAGGGATTTTCCTGAGACAGATCAAGCTTCTTACCAGAGGCATGTATCAGAAATCACTGTACACATGTAAAATTGCAGGTGGAGCAAGCCCGCACATGGAAATACCACTCTTCACAAGCAAGAAATTACCATGCTGTTTTGTTTTTCTGTTTCGCTTTCCTCCCAGGAATTTCTTTCTGCTTCCATGCTTTATCTTCTGACCGAATTTCATAGTGCATGGAGTGGAGGAATGTGCGTGGGAAACACTTGGCTGGCCGGGCTGTGTCTCCACCGCACACCCTCCGCTCCCACCGCCCGGGCGCGCAGCCCTGCCCAGCGCTGGCTGAAGTCGCTGTCACACGTTTCACCCGTGAGTCACTAATGTGCCTGATGTTCATGCTGTGGCTTGTAAGCCATTAGTGCTTGTTCACACAGCTTTTTTTTTTTTTTTTTTCCCCTGGTCCTTCTGATTCAGCTGATTTAGATGGCCGATGGCCTCCTCGCTGGCTCACGCTGCCGTTAGTCACAGACCAGCTCTGGGTTCACCAGCCGCCCAGGGGTGGGGAAAGGACAGCGGATGGAGGCCAGGGTTTGGTAATCGGGGATGGGCAGGTGATTTCATGGCACCTCAAAAGAAAGCTTAAGCCTTGCTGGTACCATCTGCCTAAGCATTTCACACAGGAGGTGCTAAAAAGGGATTCTGGAGGTTTAAGGATAAGTGTGGGCTGGAAGTGAGCACCAGCAAACCAGGGAAACAGGCTCTGCTGCCTGTGTTGGCAGGTGAGCAGCTACTGAGAAATGCTCATGCAAATCTTTGAGAAATAAAGTTCTGCTGCTTAGGCTGACTGGAGAGAGCTGCTGCCTCTCCAGTCATATTGTGGCCTTCAGATGTATGGTGCTGGCATGGCTATGGCTATCTATGACATGGGAACACACCATTCCAGGTCTGTGTTCTGTGAGCTGGTGGCTGCAGTGGAGAGAAGACAGGCAGCAGAGCTTGTTTGGTCTCTCACTGGGGCTTGTATGGGCAGAAATGGTTATTGAGTGGCTGCGTAGGGCAAGGTGGCATCTCCTTGTCCCAGTGGCCCAGGGGAGAGTCCTGGAATGGATGGAACAAACTGGCAGCATTGCCCTTTGCAATGGTTTGTACCTCTGGGACTCACTGTGCTATGGGGGAGTTTCTTTATATTTTACCAATTTCGGGGCATCTGGGAGCCCTGAATCAGCAGTGGGGACTGCCTGCATGCACAAAAGGCCATACTGGGAGGGCTCCATGTTGGCCACTGATGACCCTAAAGCTTCCCCCCTGGCATCTGTTAAAGCTTTTCCTGTTTTCAGGAAGGTCTGCTGCCTTCTTACCGACAGCAGTGAGAGCCCTTCCACCACAGCACACAGAAATGAGATACCCTGACCACACGCTTGCTTTTTTCCTTTCTTCATGTTTACCTGGGATTGCAGCCAGATGGGCACTGGAAGCTGATTTCTGGGAGCAGAATTTTGAACAGTGATAATCTAATCTGACCTCCTGTGTAACCCAGGTCAGGGAGTTTAACATGGTAATTCCTTCACGGGAAGGAATTAGTCTTCCTGGCTGTGCCACGAACCCTGCTCAGCCCAGCAATTTGTGGTTGAATTAGCTATATCCACTCTTGCGTCTGAGGAAACAATGAATTTTTGAGTTTTTGTCTCCCTTGGTGGATAAAGATCTGGTTTATTCCATTAGATTTTCTTCCCAGACACATTCAATAGATGTTCTACAGTTGAATGAGAATAGAGGAATGAGACACTCTCCAGCCATAACAGAGGTGTATTTTGGATGTGTGCAACTATATTATGCCACTGATACTTTAACCTTGAAAATTCTGGAGTAAAAAGGGTGATGATTACAATTGTGGTGATCTCCTGCAGATGACTGTGAGTTACTTGTTCACAGAGTTGTGATTCAGAAGCTGTAGGAGCTGGGTGCAAATAATATAGAAGGTAGTTTATGACTTCCTCCTCCACTTCACCCCTCTGACCCTGCTTCTCTCCTGCCTCCACTTCTGATATTATTTTGGTTATATGAAGACTTGCGAGGGGATGATGGCTATGTTTCATGGGGTATCCACTTGTGAAAACTGAGTCATGTTCTCCCACAAGAAGAGGTTTTATCAGAGCGTCTCATCTCTTGCATAATACAAGAAAGAAAGACAAATAGGTTGGAGAAAGAAGGCTAAGTGTTGAAAGCCTCAGAGATCTCAATCTGACCCCACCACTCATTAAATGACCAAAGGGAGATCACTCTTAGTCAGTCTTTCCAGCAGAAAGCTGCTCCAGAAACTGCTCCTTGCCTGCCTCTCAAGATAAATGAGTTCAAATGGAAATACATCACTTGGAGTATGCAGCCATTTGTGCATTCTTTTGTATTTATCTACACATACTTGAATAATATACACAAACAGATCCCTGCATATACCTGAGCTGCTTCAGTTTGAACTAAGAGCTTTCAGTGCTCATAGCTCCCAGAAGAGGTGATATATATATATATATATATATATATATATATATATATGTATAAATGTTTACACATGCATCAGCTTTCTCTGTTTTCCCTGCCAAAGACAGGAATCCCTGTGCCTTTGAGCAGCATGGAACAGGCATTTCCATCGTGTTGGGACTGGCTAAACCAGAGAAAGGTGCAGACATAAAACAAAGCTATCCTGGTTGGGAAGGAGGAAAAATATCTAATTAACCAAATATACACCCAGGGCCCAATGCTGCCCTTCGTACAGCTGTGCTCCCTTTTTGTGCCAGTGGCAGAATTTAATCCATAGAATGAGTTGATTTATTTTCTTCTGGTCTTTTCTAGCTGCAGATTCTGTCACTTACCTGCAAAAAACTCCTTCTTGCCCATAAAACTCTGTCTTCATTTTACCTAGTGGATTAGCACTGCTCAGTCTGTGGCCTTTTGCATCAGTGCAGCCATCTGAGAAAATAAGCCTTTTGCCAGATAGCTTAAATTAATAAAGCTGAATTTTTCCTTCCACCAAGGCCAGCAAACTGAAAAAGGCAGAGCCCTCCAGAGTGGTTTTAAACATACAGGTCAAAGGGAGAGAAAGGCAGAGGAGAAAGGACCTGTACAAAAGTCAGGTGAGGAATGAATGGCAAATATGTTTGCATTCATTGTCTTGTTCCTTCTAATTCTTCATCCCATTTCCTTTTCCATGGGTGATGGGGGTAGGTAAGTGGGTCTCAGGTTGTCTGTGTTTAGTGGAGTACAAGGAAATCCTGTTGCAAAGCACATCACTTATGGCACAGTTTGGTGGTGCAGGTTTTACGACATTCAGGGAAGGAAGATCTTTTCACTGGCAGCTGAAACATCCTACAGAAAACTATGCTGTGCCTTCTCCCTGCAGTCACTGCTTGTGGCTCACTGAATAAGAAGCTCTCTTTAAAAAGACAGGCTCAGTCTGGAGACTAGGGATCAGCTGGAATGGATGGAAATCAAAGCAAGGCTGTCGGGTTTTTTTTCTCTTGGCACCTGATGAATTTTCCCCATGTAAAATAATCTGGAGCCAGGATTTTTTTTCCAGAGCTCCAAGATTGTTACTTTGCCTGTTCACACACTTTCTTTTTCTAACACGGTTTTATTTTTCAAACCAATTTTTCATCAGACCAATAAGTGAGGAGCTTGTGGAGACCTGCTCACATGTGAACCTGGAGAGTGGAGGGGAAAACCCAAACCAGTATTGCTGCATCGCTAATGGTGCAGAGGCTCAGATAACAATTATGGCTGCTGCATATCTAGGCTCTGCATTTAAGCCACCTTTCCTGGCTACCTTTACAGCTCACGTTTAAACAACAAGCACTTTCTCTTTCCCAAGGCTTTTCCTTAATTGGACTTTTGTTGTGCTTTTTTCCCTTCTCATCTGTGGCTTAAGAAACTGTAAAAAAATAGCTTGGAGAAACCAAAAAGAACAAGCACTTTAATTTCAGGCAGGAATTACACAGCTTTCCTAAAAAGTCATTTTGCCTCTTGCTTACAGGATAGGAAGGGAAGGCATTTTGTTCTGCACAAGTTGGTGATGATCCTGAAATGCAAGTTTAAATCAGCAATTGCATTTAAATCAGCGTTTATGGTAAAGGGAAGGGCTTTGGGAAGGTGAAGACTTTTATACTCTTTGCCCTGTACCTTTTCATGTGGTCTTGCTGGTCCCACAGGGTAGCAGAGCTGGGACTGGCACAGAGGCTGCTTGACTCCTGTTCCTGTTGCCAGTGGCTGAACCATCCCTGTCCACAATAACTGCTGTGGGTTGAACTGAGGACTTCACACCAGGCTGGGTAGTGCTTTGTCTCATGAACAGCCATGTCACCTGGAGCAGAGGGCACAGCCCTGCCCAGGAGGGGAGGGTGAGCACACCAGTGACTAAAACCCCTTTATCTACAGCATCACAGAAAGTGTCCCCTCTGGAAATAAAAACATCCTCTTCTGTCCCAGCACAGCTGAAGGGGTGGTGAGCTGCAGCAGAAGGTGAGAGCAAACTGGGTAGGATGCTCATCAAGAGCCCTTCAGAAGCCAAACAAGCAGTGCACAGGTGCTCACTGCTTTTCCAGTAGACCCCTGCGATAACCTTTGAGTCAAGAAATATATTTCAAATAATATGATGGGCAACTCCATTGGGAATCAAAAGATATTTTGCGCCTCATTGCATAGCAAGATTTCTCAGTACAGAGCTATAAACTGCTCACACTGTGCTCTGGAGTTATTAGTCTCCATGGCAGTATGTCTTACAGATGTTCTTCAATAAAATTAAGGATTTAACCTTCTTCAAGAGAACTACTGACAGGTGCTGTGCATATTCCTGCCCCTCCAAGATTTTCATGGTCCTGTGTCCCATAGACTCACAAAGGTATGTGAACATTGATCCTCATAGCACAAATGCTGCTGAAAATTCAAGATCAATGCTTGTTCTGCCATCATGTAGTTTTGCCAGTTTTCAAAATGCACTGGACACCAATTGCCAGCTCTTTCGAAGAAGCATTTACTCACAGGCCTTTATTCAGAAATGTGGCAGATTTGGTGATAAAGGGATGGTGAGATTTTTCTCAAGCCACACCAGTCACTGTGATGGCAGTTGAGTTCAGACCTAAACTCCTGATTTGGGGCATGCAGCAGTACCCCTCTGAATAAATAGCAATACTCAGTGGGCATCCTGAAGTCACTGAGTGCTGGAGAGCTTTCTTCTTCTCTCCAGAAGATTGCAGCATCAGGTTGTGTCAGAGCTGCAGCTGCTGCCAGGGATAGGGCTGCTGCTAGAGATCTGGAGACATGCTGATTTCCATTCTACTTTTCTGGACTTTGTTGCCTTATAAAAGAAGCAATCAACTGTCTTTTATAAGAACACAGCTTTGCACTGTTGCAGCGTTTTTCATTTCCAAATCTCTTCACAAACATTCAGTGGTGTGTCTCACAACACACCTTCAGTGGGCTATGGATATGTTTTATCTTAATTTTATGGTTGTATTTAATCAAGCAAACAGGAAACTTATTAATCTTCATTTTGTGGCCCTCAGGCTAGACCCACAGGCACAGTCCTGTCCTCTGTCTGGATTGGGGTTGGTCTATAATCAGCCTGGGATGGCATCGCTACAGAAAACAGCCCAGAGAATGATCTGAGGGCAAGGTGCCAATGCCAACACCAGGCCTAGAGTGACTGAGTGTCATTGTTTTACCTCCAAGAGTAAATGTTTAAGATCTTGGGCATTTGCAGTCTTCTCCTCTCAGCCTGTTCTAGACAGTGAAAAGCATTTTGCAACCACAGCTCATCCTCTCTGACCAAAGAGCTTGTTTTAAAGGAATCCATTCCCTCCAGTTTATAGCCACACAGGCCAACAGAAAATGACCCAATGATAAAATGTGGTTGTATAAATCTCTCCCAAAGCATATTTTCATTATCCATTAACTGTATGTAGTCAACAGTGAAGAGCAGGTAACAGACGTCAAGAAAACAGGAGAAGGGTTGGTGAATGCTGATCCTGGAGGAGACCAAGACATCCCATAAGCTGCCAGCAGGCTGCTGGGAACCTGGTGCTCCTGTCCCTTCAGCCAGGACAGACTTTACACTCCCCAGGGGACCTAAATAATACTTAGTGATGACACTGTGTGCTCTTTTTTCCCATCCTGCATCAGCATGTTCACACGTCCATAAAGCTTTTCAAATTGTAGTTCTTTTGATTTTAGTGAATAAAATATACACAAATATCTATAAAATACATATAGGCTGCCACGAGAATTTGTGGATGTCACATTTCTGGAAGTGTTCAAGGCCAGTTTGGATGGGTCTTTGAGCAACCTGGGGTAGTGGAAGGTGTTCCTGCCCACGGCAGGGGTGTTGGAACTGGATCTTCTCTAAAGCCCCTGTCAACCCAAATCATTCTAGAATTCTATGATTCTGCAATAACCATAAGACCACTGTCTGAAACTTCCAAATAACCTTATTTTTGACCAAGTGCACTCACTTTTTACATGATGGTGCACTGAGATTTTAATTGTGGTTAGAAAGCTAAGTAAGTCACTAAGGCTACAGCTTTGAGTCCCATCTCTTGCTCAGACCTCCTGGTCAGGATACAGTTCAGCAAACCATGCCAGGCTCATTTTCAAATTGCATTTTCCAGAGGCTCTGTGTAAATAAAAAGGCTGCAAAAACCCCCGACTTTTCAAGGAGGGCAAACTCCAGGAAGCTGGAGTGCTTGGTCTCTGTGCCTCGCATGTCAATAGCCTTTTAACAGGAGAGTTTGACAAAGGCCAATGACTCACTTCAGAGGAAAATCCCACCATGGGATGGTAGTTCCTGATTCTCAAAGACTCTTTAATCTGAGCATCATGGTGCATCTGCTGAGAGGTTAAACCCATGACTACTGCTCAGGTTTCTATTTAACGTTCAGAGGCCAAATACCACATCTGAAAACATGACACTGCTCTTGTCCTTGCCCCTGTACCAGACTCCATTAACCCATCCATATGTGTTTGTAAAGCACAATAAGACAAATAAAGGCTGAATTTCCCAAACTGCGGCCACAACATATGAACTTATAGACATAAGCAGAAAACTTCTCCACATCAATGGATTTCTTGCTTGTCTGGATCACTTGCATGTCTGTATTTCCTGCTGCTATTAAGAATTATGGCTGTAATCCTACAGGAATGGTTCTTTAGTTTTTAAACTGCAGCTAAGCATCAGGCGGGCAAGATAGCGCAAGCCACAGGGACGGAGCTCGCCTGTGATCTCACCCCATTACACAATGCTGTGAGGAGCCCCAGTGGGGTAACATTGCACAGAACAATGTGCACACAACACTGTTACACCTAGCTCCGAGGATTCTGGGGGCTATAGACAGTCCTGAGAAATTATTTTATGTCATGGGAGAGAGAAATGGGAATGAACGGGATTTCAAAGCCCGGATTACCATTAGGCCAGCAAAACACATTCCTATGGTCTGCAAGTATACAAAGACATCATAGCTGGCTCATTTCCTTTCCTCTTGCCTGTAGCAGCCACAGCTCCAGCCCTACTTTATTTGCACTGCATCAATGTGTCAATAAAATGTGGCTGTGGGGCCTCATCCTCACCCAGAAGGTGTGAGGTAGCTCTGTGTGAACCCCAGACAGGGCTCAGGCTGGCAGCTCTGGCCTGGGCAGGGAAACATTATTTCCATTACATTATCTCTTTTGTTTATTGGCTTTTCTTTTTTCCCTTAAAGGTATTTATATTTAAATCATAAAGTATGATCAGATTCAAACTTGCTCTGGACTATCTCTCCTCGAATGGGTTTGTATTTTAAGTTTCTTTTCAATTTTCCCATGACATTGATATGTCTGCTTGTAGGGAAGCACTGTGATAGGCAGGCTGGGCTTAAATCCACCAAATTCTGTTTGAATTTATATTATCACTGAACTCCTGCCAGGGGCTGAGGCAATGGCAGGCTGAAGGCTGAGGGAAGAGCTGAGGACCCAGGGGAGATGGGGTCACTCTGGAAAAGCAAGAGAGAAAGCAGAGGTCTGAAAAACAGGGGTCCTACCCTAAAACCTGGAAGGTGCAGAAGGAAAAAGAGCTGTTAACCTACCCCTAATGCCAACCTACCCTTTGCAGGCATTGCTGCCCAAGGCACACAGGAGATATTTTCCTCTCCAAGCCTTTGCTGATCCTTGTGTTTCAGAGCTTCTCTGCTTTTCCAGGGCTGATCCCTGGATCTCCCTCTGCTGCTGAGGGTGGAGCAGACTTGGATGCCCTGGATGTCTGCACTTAGTTCTGCTGCCTCTGTGTATCATGGTGGGAGAGGGGGGTTATGCCATTTTACTGGATTCTGGATGATACCTCATATGTTTACTGGGCTTTGCCCTCAGCTGTGGTGAACACAGTCTTTAAAAGAATCCATCTGTGTGCTCAGTGCTTTACAGAACTTTCATGTTTCCCAAAATGCATCCTAATGTCCCTTTGTTCCTTTCTGGGAGCCTTCATGCAGCAACCTCCTGCAGTTGTTTTACTTATCTGTATACTTTTCTCCTTGAATCAGATGACTTCTCCCTTCCTAGACAGATTACACAAAGTATTACCCAGACACCATGAGTCTTTCCGCCCCCAGCAATTGCCACACAGCTCCTTGCTGAGCCTCTCTTTCCATAAATAATACATGCCCAGATTTCCTAAATTCTTGGTCATCTTCCTTGATTCAGCTACAAGTCAATGACCTCTGTTATGACAAACAAGTACATCTGCAGCTGGAATCCCATTTAATAACTTTTTTCCCTTATTATACAAATAGAAATATATACTGTAGTCCTTTGTGGGTGGAGCAGGGAAATTACCGTGATGGTTCCTGCACCCCGTTAGCAGCACTGACCTGGTTTAACACAGGCTGGCTCTCATCACCTCTTACTCAATGTTTTCCATGGATGAGGTGCAGACAAGCCACATACAAGGAGCTCATGGATCTGTGTCACATGTGATGAGACAGGAGAGGATGGAAGGAGTTCATGCCAGCTAACTGAGATGCTCTAGCTGAACTCTTAATTACCCAGTCTCTCACTCTATCTGCTTGGTTTAATCCAATCCTGTTGTCTCTGTCAGAGTGACATGTTTGTTTTTCCCACATTGCTCCCTACAAATGCTGGTACAAGAACAACTTCACCATAAATGTGGTGAGTGGAGCAAAGACATCATCTTCCCAGCATGGATCATCTTTATGGGTGTGGTAACAGAAGTGAGATTCCCACGCTCAGCCCAATGAAACCCAGTGGAAACAATGAGATCAGAAGCAGAAGCAGATGAGATTGATTCCAGTTTAACCAGTAAAGTATCAGTTACCAGTTAACAGTTCATTTTTCTCCACAGAACACTTTCTTCCAGAAGAGGATCTCCTTTATGTCCATATTGACTTTGACTCCAAAATGTCTCTCTCCCCGTGGAAAGGCATCCTCTCTCATGCTGCTTTTTATGGTCAATAATACACACATCCTTAAGAAGGAATGGATTCTTTCCACAGCTTTTTTACCCTTATAGCATCTGAGGACCGAAGCCTCCTCCCTGCACTGTCACATTTGCCATGCAGTACTGCTGTGTTGTTAAGCAGGGGGGCTGCTTTCCCAAATTTCTCCATTCCAGAGTTCTGCTGTTGTCTCATGTCCTGACCTGCTCTGTTTCCACGTGCATGAACATCCTCCTTCCCCCACCCTCTCAGTGGGGGTAGCTCACAGCCCTGCCACACTCCTGTGTTTCTCCTGTGGGGACACACTCTCCATCCTCTTCATAGCCACTCTGTAAGTACTGGAGCACTGTGATGAGATATTCCCTAAGCCTTCTCTTCTCCAAGGAGAAGGGACCGAACTCCTTCAGCCTTCCTGCCAAACTCGTGTTCAGGGGTCCTGCCAGACATACCATGTTTATACAGGATCTCCTTGCACAGGCCACATTTACTGCCTGTGACCCTGCCACTCTCCTGTGTTTATGGTCCCGTATTCAGACACTGAGGCATCCCAGGCCCTGCTGCTTCTCTGTGTTTGAGTCTCCCAACATCTGCCACTCACTGCACCTTTGCTCTTGGGTTCAAAGTGTAAAGTGAAATGCAGTCATAAGCACAAGATTTAAAAACCACCAGTGAAACCAGACACCTAAATGCCTGCGTACTTCTGCTCATGTCCTTGATAGGAATTGATCCTTCCATCCCCCTTGATATGCAGCCAGTGGACCCTTTGTACTGTGTGGGATGCAGAGATCAAAACATGCACATTTAATGAGCTCATTTCTAACAATATTTTGAGTTGTCTTTTTCTAGTCTGTCTCCTAAATTCTCTCTAGCTATACTTTGCATTTCCCTCATTAGAAACGTGCTCTTCCAGTCAGCTGCTGACATTACAGAGAAAGTTGCTGCCCTCGACTGGAAGCTGAAACATAATTTGGGGTGCTTAAACTTACATTCACACACACACAAACACACAGAGTTAAAACTCTCAAACATTCACTGAACTTTTTAACCCAAGTAGCTCAGTAAAATTCAGAATTCTGTAAAAGAAATCCAGTTACAGAGAGAAAGCTGGAGATGAGTTCAAACATTTTTATACAGCTGGTTTGTCACAAGAAAGTACGAAGTCCTACTTCCCTGAAGACAGGAGCAGCAAGTTACTGTTCATGCAGAACTGAATCACAGTTCCCAAACTATGTGAGCTTTTCCCAGGTTTTCTCTCCTGCATACTGCCCAGCAACACGTCTTTGATTTCACAGGCTGTCTGCCTGCCTTTCCTGCAGCTTCAGAGCTGGGTGTCTCTGTTCCTCAGCCATGGGCTCACCCACTGCTCTGTTTGCATATCCAGACTCCACATGATCCATGGAAAAATGTTCTCACTGGGATCTATCAAAATCCTATGTTATCAGTACCTTTCTCTGTGCTTACTCTGGGTTTTGAGGCTCCTGGTTTCCTAAAAGACCTCTCACAGTTAAATTAAACAAAGGCTGGGGAAGACATGCTGGCCAGGAGCTTTTGCTCAGCCTCCACCCCAGCTTTCTGGTTTCACAGCCAGGCTGACATCCCCTCCCTGTGCTGGGGACCCACTGGAGAGGTTTCAGCCAAGTGTCCTCCAACATCCTGTCACCCTGTGGTCAGTGCCAACCCTTCCAGAGCTGCCAGAGCAGGCTCTCCTATACCTGCTTCCCTGCTCTCAGCCAGACTATTCCGGGGCTACTCACACAAGAGGCAGATCTGACACAAACCTCCCATAAAAGGGCTGGACCAGGATGGGACCAAAGAGTTCCTGCTTCCAGTGTGGTGGCTGGGAGGGATGCCCACAGCCCCGAGCACTCCAGGAGCACAAAACGTCAGATTTCAGTCAGCACCAAGCTCTGGCTGTAACAAGGATATTGGCCCGCACTTAAAAAAGCTTGAACTCATCAACATTTGGAGTGTTGTGCTGTCAGGCTCTACTAATATTGTTATGCATTGTCCTGCTATGTGACCCAGCTCACAAATTGTTTCTTTCCATCCCACAATGGTTTGCAGACAGAAATAAGCCCAGTTCATGAATGTGTGAAGGGCATGTTCATGCACACCATGGGTCACACATATCCCATGCTGTCTATCAGCAGCCCAGTATAATGTCCCATTATACACAGTAACAGTACTCTCCAAACTGCAGTAAGGAATTAGAAATTAATGGAACCACACAATTCCCCTCCTGGCTGCTGAGGTGTGCAGTGCTCACCGGATGAACACACCACAGGTTGTGATTTCTGATACTGCAGCACACGTGCTGTCAGAGGAGCGTCCTTTGTTTCCTCAAAATTCACCTGGTTACAGTGTGAAGCCATAGCTTTTATTACCCCTTTCTTTTTTTAGGTTTCAGTTTTGCAAAACAAATGCATGTACTGTAGTCAAATGCCCTTCACTCTTGTTTTTGATAATTTGAGAAGGCTGAGTCTGTATTTCTCATTAGAAGTGTTTTGCTCAGCTATTTCCCATGACACTTTTCTTGACTTCTCCAGTTTGCCAGAGTACTTTAAAAAGGGCACCAGAACTGCAAGAATTTTTTTTTTTTTCAGGATCAGCTTTAGACAATTAGAGAGGCAAAACATCTTCTCTGCTGCTACTAAACAACTTCCTTGCTTGTTCAGACAGAAATTGCTTTATCCTCTTCTGTCCCTGTGGGAGTTCATATTGTGTTGCTTGACAGATAGGATCCCTCAGTCCTTCCAGTGTAATGGCTTTTCAGATGCAGCCTCACTGCAGATGGTCAGCTCTCTTTGCTATGAAATCTGTCATTTTCCATCTAATTTAAAGCACAGGTTGTTTGAATCAGCTCAATTTAGCTCTCTCTCCAGATGATTCTGGATGACAGCCTTATCTTCATCATTATTTATCACTCTTTCAAACTTTGTGTCACCTACAGCAATATCTCAGCAGTGTTTCTTATATTTGCTCCCAGAAGAGTGTAGGAAATTTTGAGTAGCATTGAGTATACACTGATTCCTGCAGTTCATCATTAGATGATTCCCCATTGACAGTCACTGTTTGAGACCTATCAATTAGCATGTTCACAGTCCAATTAATGTGTGCTTTACTGGCACTGTGTGCTGCTCTTTATAATTGCAATGCTACAGCAGCACCAAGCTCTGAAAAGCCCTATTTACCATCACCACTCAGCTGTTCAGTCCCCCCAATAATTAAATGAAACCAGTCTGAATAAGACAGTGAACCATGAATTATGTTCTTATTGGTGCCTTCTTTGTGAAATGAATCTTGTTAATGGAATTACTCCCATTACCTTGGCTGAGAGCAGTGGGATACCTGGCCTGTGGTTATGCAAATAATCTTGATTTCCATGTGTGACTGCCTTAACATGGGACCATTTCTTGCCTCTTGAACTTTCCAGGTTTTCCAGTGTTTATCACCAGTGCACTAAGTCTCCCTCGCCTAACTCCTCTGCGGCTCTAGAGTTCAAGTTACCTGGACCCACTGATTCCCTGACAAGTTCACCATTGTGCTGTTAATGGACTGGGAAGCCATAGAAACCCTCTGTTCTCTCTCTTGCCAGTACAGAAATACTTATTGAATGGTTTTGCTTTCTTCAGTGGATCTCCCAAAAGGAGGTTTCTGATTGCAATTTTGCAAGGAAGTTTCACAGTCTGGTCCCTGTGCCAAGTTCCCCATTCATGTAGGCTGTTTTTGTCTGGCTCAGCTCTATCTGGGTATAAGGATGTTGGCAAATAGGACTGGCAGAGACTTGCTGTGATATAATCTTGTGGCCTTATGATATAATCCCTTTCACAAACTGTTTAAGCTTAGAAGTGACTGGATTGTTTGTTGTTTCTCTGGGAAAGTCTCAGAGAGTGACATTCCTCTGGAAGAAACTTCTTTCCAATTTCCAGCCTAACCTTATTCATGGCTAGCTTACAAATAATTTGCTGCACCAACATTTTCCTTTTCCTTTTCCTTTAGCATCTTTTCCATGTCTCACATGTACTCTCACGTTGTATAACAGCCGTATTATACAACACAATCTTGGATGTGATCACTTAAGGAGCCAAGGTGGTTTTGTTTCTCCATGTCTGATAGACTCCCAGTTCTTCCAGCCATTCAAGCTACTCTGAGCTTGCTCCAGTTTGAATCCATCTTTCCTTACTTTAGGATGACCAAATGAGGTCTTACTGAGGCTTTGCACAACAATACTGATATTTCCTTTTTTTTTTCCTGGAGATACTTCCCTTGATGTGTCCCTCTCTCTTGAATGCCTTATTTCATGCATTCTTATGGGATGGAGACACTGAGGAAATGGCAAGAAAAGTGAAAATAAAAATACCTATAAAATAAATCCCAGACTGTGATTTCCAAATTCTCCACAGTATCTTAGGGTTGCAATGTGACTTTCATGGGTGTCTCAGCTCTAGTGCAGTTTTCTGTAGGGCTTAGGTGTGTGATGTACGTGTGACCCTTACATCCAAATTCTGATAAACCTCTACCTGCACATTTAGGTCCTTAAAACACCTGACCTTAAGCACATGGAGCACGTCTTAAAAAGGACTCACTTAAATACATTTTAAACAATTCCTTCAGAGGTCATACAGTGGGCATGGTGTGCAGCTCTGAGGGCTATGTAGATGGGATGTGTCAGTGGTGACTAATCTTGACTGTATGGAAAGTCTTCAAAGTATTTGGTTAATAAAAGGAACAGTAGAATTTTCCTTAAATAGTCTTATACCAGGAAAAACTAAGAGTAGTTCTTCCTAGAAGATTGAAGGATAACTCACTGACAGACCTTGATACAGAAAAGGAACATGTGTAGGATCCCCGGCCTTCTCACCTGTATCTCCTCTGGGAACTGAGTGACCAATGTTTTTATGGGATTGGCTGTCCTCTTATACGTCCTGCTTATTACTTTACACCTCACAGAATATTGTCCTTTCTGCCATCCATCAAGGATCCAGCTTCCCACACACAGAAAGGGAATACCCAAAAAGGCCAGCAGGGAGGAGAGGAGGCAGAAGATGGTCACTACATGAGGAAGACCCATGTGTGCTTCAGTTCATCTACCACTAGAGAAAACTGAGGCCTTGGAGATAAATGTCTGTAAAATCATGAAGAGGGCCAGCTGAGAAGAGCTCCCTGCTTTTACTGTCACTACAAGATGAAAACAAAGATAAGAGATGCAAATTCAACACTCACAGAATGAAATGCTTCTTTAACACAGTGCCTGAGCCCGTAAGCTATGGGCATGTGTAGGCTGACAGAGTACATGGGGCAAGTGTCATGCTACATTTGAATTTTCCTTTTATTTTTCCCAAGGTGTTCATTTTTGATCCCTGTTGGCAACATGATTATTGGCTGGCTGAGCCTTTGGTTGGAGCTGACAGGGATGTTTTCTATCTTTGTGTCTGCTCGGTTTCATCAGCACTGCACCGTCAAACACAGGCTCCTGACCTACTTCCTTATGGCACTGCATGGATGGGGAGAGCAGGAGAGAGGTTTCAGTGGAACTGCTCTTGTTCCTGGCTCCTGTCCTTGGCAAATCTATATTGCAGCAGGCCTGAGATCAGCTGCATCTCTGATCACAATGGGTTTGAGTTGATATTAATTGTTTTCTCCTTGCTTGACAGTAGTGTGCCATGGTGGCTGCCCCTCATCTCTGACAGCATGGCTTTGTGTTACAAACAAAGCCATTTTGGGAGGAGTTGGTGTTTAAAACAGTGCTCCTGCTTTGCTTTCTCCTCCACCCTTGGCTGCACAATCTCTTCCCACGTCTCCTCTGCTCTGCCACTTGTCTTACTCAACAGTAATCTGATTTCAGGGATTCAGTCCCCAGAAATTGTTTCTTATATTGTGGGGTTATGGTTCCCAAGGGTTAGCACCACAAGGTGGTTCACAATGAGGTCAGAGTACTGTTACTGGTCCAAGGGACCACTGGGAGGGGATGGGAAAGGGGAACAGAAATATGGTTTTCATGAGCCACTCTTAGATTCTGCATCAGGAACCCGTTATCCCAGAAAACTCTGAATCTGCCTGGATGGAAAGTTTCTGTCTGTATCAATTCACTGTGGAGCCAAATTTGCATGCTATAGTCCTTTGAAAGATGATTTAAAAAAAAAAATTGGATATTTTCCAGTGTTTTCATCTCAGGAATTAATTTCTTGGAAGCAAAAACTATTGTTAGTTATGTCTGCATGAAAGACATAGAGAAGCCAACATTATATTAAAATATGATTATTGTTAATGGGGATAAAATAATTAAGCAGTAATTAAATTTATGGCAGTATTTTTCAAAACAGAAAATCGAAACTGTGGTTGCATTACAGTATTGATATAAAGGCTCTGCTCTAATAATGTTAGGTATCTAATAGCAATTTCAAGCATTTAATTAGACTAATTCTTCAGGTTAATACATCATCTTGCACTTCAAATTATCTTTATGCTCTTTACAAATAGCTACTAATTAAGCCTTATGCTATTACTGCCAAGTCAGTTAATAGTATCATACCAGGGATATGAGGTCCAAAGGGGTTTGTCTGTTTCCCCTCCCATCATGCTTCCCGGAGGAGGCAAAGGTTCCCTCCACCCTTATGTACCCCTGTGGGGTGCTGAAGCTAGATGACAGGGACCTGGGCCCTAGAAGAAGGTGACCAAATTATGGTCATATACTCTGAAAGAGTCCGTGGTGACAAGCTGGGAGTGCTTGGACTCAAGTGAGAAATAGGTTGGAACAGTTTATATTTGGGATTCCAGTCACCTGGAGGTGGACACTGCTGGGACTCAATGCATTTCAGAAACATTTGGGTACTTACTTTGAGCAGGTCTAAGACAGAAAAGGGGAGTGGGAGGAAGAGCAAACAGCACAGGGCAGTGCCAGGATTGCTGGTGATGGTCTCCATGATGGATTCAGATAGAACCAGGGTGTGATGAACTGGCAGGTGGCTTCCAGTGCTGCCAGCCTGGCATAGGCACCAGCCTGGTGATATGCTCCAGGACATACCTGTTCCCTTGCCAGCCAGGAAAAGCTTTACATGGCACTATGAACATGGTTCCTTACACGAGTTGTTGTTATCATCAACCATTTCTCACATTTCTCCTGGTTTCCCTCCTCTTGCCCAGTAGCCTCCTCTCAAACCACGCTCTGCTTAAGGGCATGGTCATTTTCCAGCCCCTAACACAAGGCACAAAGGCCAGAGAAGTCCAGAGAAGCCACAGTGACTTCCTCAACACCTGAGTGAGTGCAGAAACACCACAGCTTGGGGAGCACTCCCAGAAAGGAGTAACCAGTCTAGGTCTGACCTTGTCCTCCCCATGGGCAGATGGAGACTCATGTCTTCCCCTTGCCAGGAGCATTTTGTGTTGTTCCAGCATTAGGCAAAACATAAAGTTAGACCAGGAGAGGAGAGGGTTGAACCCCGGTCTTTTGGCTTGTTGCAGCCAAGCAAAACAGCTCTCACTCCAGTTTCTCCAACATCTACATTTTAAGCAGCATTATCCCTGTTCTGCTGCTTATCCATGTCCAGGAAAGTGTTCTGCTCTGGAACCTGAATGCATAAAGGCTTCTGAAGATCAAAGCTCAATATCTTCCACTGTCCCGACTCTATCCTGGTTTGGGATAGGGCTAAAGAAGTCTGAATTATGCAGTTTTGAGCCCCCCCAAAACAACCTTCTTGATCTCTTCCAGCACCTGCAGGTGTTTGACTCTGCTCTGCCAAATCAATTTGACTGTGACACTCCTGTCAAACCTTGCTGGAGTGGCACAGGATATAATGAATGCTTACCGAAAGTACAAAGCGGATTTCATGGAGGGCACTTGTGAAGTTAAAATGATATGTAACCTGAAAAACAAGTTTAATGAAATGCTTTTAATTGCTGTGAGTTATGTAACCACATTAAAACAGTGGCATCAACACCAAAACATTGAAGATAATCTAGGTTTTTTCAAGTTGGGATAGTCAAAAAGGGGTAAGAATTCAACTTCCTCACTCACATTACTGCATATGCAGACAACGAATCAATATCAATATTTTATGGTAGAATAGTCACTGCAGTTTGGTAATTACTCTGTGTGTTGCCATTTAGAACACAATTCTCCACTTTTTCTGCATCACGGAGAGGAAGAGGATGGAGGAAGGTAGTGTCCCTCATTCCACTAACCTGCTGGAGCCAGAGCTTCCCCTTTTCCCGGGAATGAGGGACTGAATTACCCCATATGGTATTGACTGACTCCAAGCAGCCATCCCTGGTGACCTGCACTTCTCCCCTTCTTAGAAATCCTCATGACTAGCCAAGTCTTTTTGCAATCTGTTCATCTCAATAGTAAATTTTTTCCGTATTGGGATTAGATTGATTTGCATTGATGAGATATGAGATGATGGAGGGTTTTAAAATTTATTTTGGGGAACTAACTTTCTCACATAGACCAAATTTTGGTCTCATTGTCTAAATCCACATTCTTTAGTCTGTTCAAAGCCTAACACTGTTTTTTGGTTACCTGAACATCTTCTAACAAAAGGCTGCTGATCTTCATTATTGCTACCAAGAGGTAATGGCCACATAAAATCACTTTGCCATCCAGTGAGATACTGAAGGAGTCCTCATGTGCTGAAGCTATGGTCAGAGATGAGCCCTCTCTGCCCTGTGATAGTCTAATTTAGAAGCAGGAAATTCCTCAGAATAACCAGCTCCTAGTCCCAGCTGAGAGCTGGCTGATAAAACCACTGTGAAATATTTAACTGTGCATAGTGGAAGAAGATTAAGAACAGATGTGATCTAGAAAATCAGCTACACCTAGAGCGAACACAAACCTCTGCCCAGCATCCCTGGCTCCAGCAACATCTGGCACACTGTGCCTGGCTGGCAAGGGCTCTGCCTGGCACCTCTGCACCTTGTCCTGCTGCTGCTCTCTCCCTGCTGGCACCTGGGAAGAGCTGATTGTTGCCCTTTTCTCAGGAGCTGCTTTTATATCTGAATCATGCAACCAAAGAATGGTTTGTGTTGGAAGGGACCTCAGAGATCATCCAGTTCCAGCCCCCTCCCCATGGGCAGGGACAGCCTCCACTGTCGTGGATATGCCTGTGATATAAACACCCCAAATCAAATCCTGGTGCCTGAGAACACAGAGGTGGCAGTGCTGCTGCTCTCACCCAAGGCCATGGGAAGAGCTCGTGTTGCATGGAGTGGTAATACACATCCTTAGTTCAACTGAGAGAGCTGGAAAAAGCAGACAGACAGTGCAGTCTCAGCCCCTTCATTAGGAGCTGGACTCGATGGCCCTTCCAACTCAGCACATTCTGTGATTCTGTGATTAAAAGGGGTTATTTAAAAGGCAGTGACCACAGGGTGGCTCAGCTGACAGGTGCAGTGTGGCATTTGCAAAGTGGCCAAGGTGTGTTTGAGCTCCAGACTTAGCCTGGGTATTTGCTGCCCACAGCTGACCAGTCAGATCATCCTTCTCTCCATGTGACCTACAGCACTGTGAAGCAGAAAACCCCGTATTGTGCCCATTTTGGTGCCAGCTGGGGCTGTTGGGGGATTTTCAGGAATGCATTTCATGTGTGCAGTGGTGATCTGGGCTGCTGCATCCCAGGATGGGTCTGTGCCCTGGGGGTGAGTTGGGGTAGGGGGTGGAGGACAGCCAGCCCTCTGGCTCAGACCATGGCTCCTGCAGGACACGGGTGTCTGACCCACTGGAGACCAGCCTTGGTTAGATGTGAATATGAACTGCCACAAAACTGGGAAGTGCTTGGAATTGAAACATCATTTTAGGATCATTACAGGAACTGGGCAGAATGTGGATACCCAAACCCACATTTCAGTTTCTCAAAAGACATGACTCTGCTTCCCAGGCAGCCAGTGACCAGAGTTCTCCAGGTACTGACAGGTCAGAGCTTTCAGTGACTCCAGCTGCAACATTTCTGACAGTGTAAGTTACTTTTATCTGGATGTCTTGTATAAGGGTTCAGGAGTGTGAGTGTTGGTCCTGGGCTTTGAAACTTCATCCAGTCACACTATTTCTCTGCTCCATGGCTCTAATTCCATGGCCTTGTGCTTTGGATTTACATTACTTACTTTTTCTACATTTCATTATCTTTTTGGTGTTATCCAGCAGATAGTTTTATAAGAATTTATTTACTTATAAGTGTCAAGTGTTTTCACAATAAATTCAAGGGAAAAAAGTGAGAGTAATTCCTTTGCACAGAGACTACTGTAGCTCAGGCAATTCTTTGCCTCCTTATCACTGAGAGAGTGGGAATGGGATGGTTTTGGTTGCTATCCAGAGGTGGCTGGCTGGCTCTGATTCACTGCATGCAGTTTTACCTCCAGCCACTGAAACACTCTGAGTCACAAGGAGAGGCACAGCAGCTGACAGTGAGAGGTAATCACACAAAGGATATTACAGCCATGAAGGCACTTTAGGCACTGCTCCTGGTGGACAGCAGCAGCAGGGCACAAATACATCTACGTAGTTCTTAATTAACTACAAAAGTGCCTGGGTCCCTTTCTCCTCCTCCCCCCCCACCCCCCTTATTTCCCAGACCATAAACCAAATCTTCAGCAGGTATAAACTGGCACAGGCTTTCTGACTTCAAAGGAGCTGCATCGGTTTGAACCAACAAAGATTCTGGTGCCATATGGCCCTAATTATGTTAATGTGAGGCCCAAAGGATGCAGTGCAATAATAAAAAGGAAATACTGTGTGATCCATCATCACTTTGGCACTCAAGGCAGGACTTTCAAAGGTATTTAGGCACCAAAAGAAGTAGACAGGTGCGTCGGAGATTTTCTGTGTTCCATTTCCCCATGATAAAAATTTATTTCCTTTCTATCCCAAACCAGGCTTGAGAGCCCCTGCAAAGAGGGTAGAAACATTTTATTTTTATCACCATGGAAATAAGCAGGGTCTTTCCAAGGTGGACCTCTAACTACTTTGTCTCTAGACCTCTCTGAGTGCTTAGCAAGGTCCCAGCACTGGCAGTGCCTGCAGACACTCCAAGGTGAGTGGCTGGAGTGAAACTTTGGCACCAGGTAAGGATCTCCACAAGAGGAATGATTCAAACCAGGCTCACTCACCCCCAAGGAGCGTCAGCAATGCCACACTGCCCCGTCAGCACAGCTCCTTGCAGTGCTATCCCAGCATGTGGGGCTGCAGGAGGATGTGAAGAGGACAAGTGCAGCTTTTTCCCGTCCTTGTCAGATGGAAGCCTCCTGCACCCTGAGTTCCCCCAGGCCCATTGGTATGGAAACCTTCAACAGCACGGAAATTGCCTTTGATTTTAAATCCAAACAACTAACCACTGTTATTCTTGGACATTTATATTACATTTTCCTCATATTTTCCATCTCATGGATGATTAAAAACAAATTATTGCATTAAGGTGTTTGAAGCTAGGATGCTCCGTGCAGCAGTTGTTTGTTTCTAAGTCCTTGACAAGAATTTCCTGTTGATCTGGTTTTACGTTGTCTTTACCTAAAACAAATTTTCTCCAGGGACTGAACTAGTCCCTAAATAGTTTTTAAAGGGTTTTCCCATCTCAGGCTCTTTTCTAAAAACCTTATAATATTTGTCCTGCCAGGGAATGAAGCAAGATTGCTGAAAGCATATTCAGGTTGCCCTAAAGGAGTGGGAAACGGATTGCTTAATAAGGTGAGAGCCACATCCCACATAATAATTGTCACAGTCATCTTTCATTGTTCTGATGCCTTTATATTGGTGCTCTCTGTAGTGTACTTGGAGTGATGCAACTCTGATGCTGTAATGACCTGGTAGGCAGCTGGAGAGATTCCCTTTAGAAAACAAAAGGTCACCATTTCACCGAGTTCCCAGCATGAAAATGTGTTTATTGGTGGCTTGCATTTTGTATAATTTTGTTCTTTAGCTACTTTACTGTTCAGAGGCAATCCCAGGGCATGGATGTACGCGTGGTGTGGTGCTGCTGCCCTTGTGAAGAGCTTGCAGTACTCAGTGCTTTTGCTGTAATTCCTGGCATGTACTAATTTGTCAGGAGTATGCGTCACCCTTGGGACTGGCCAGGAAATGTGGAAAGTGAAGAGTAAGGTAAACCAAACAGCCAGGCTGTCTATGTGTGGGAACAAGGTTTAAGGCTCTATTCTGCCTGAGCCAAACCAGTTACAAACCAGTTAGTGGGAATAGGACTCCTCCAAACTGGCAGGTGCTTCTCTGCTCTGCTAGTCTGCAATGGGCCTCTCTTAATTCAGATGATTTTTTTTTTTAACTCTTAAAAACAACTCTCAAAGTGGATTTGACTAAATCCAACCTATTTCTGAAAAAGTATGGGATTTTGTGTTTTGACATCTGCTGGTGAAAAGACTTTTGCTGCTGAGATCCCAGATCAGTTCTGGGCAGCTGCAGTGAAATCCAAGGGAGACTGAGTCAGAAGGGTGATCCCAATGCTCCTCATGTAGAAGGTACAAACAGCCCTGTCACCTGGTTGCAGTAGAGGAACTCCAACAATAAACCATTAAATTATGGAAGGTGCCCTATGAGATAAAATATCCAAAAGATATTGCCAAAATGTATGCTGTTTAAAATAACCTCTTCTGATTTTGATTTCAGCAAATGAAGGTTTACAAGATGAAACCCTAGTCCTGCATATTTTTGTGATAGTAACTAATGTCACACATGTAAGCAATGTTTCCCCTTTGACTCAAGATATTTATTGGCATAAATATTTGCAAGATCAGAACATTAACACCTAACTGACGTGTTTTAGCATAAAATAGCAATAACTCATATGTAAGTCTCAATATTTTCTGTATTTTTCTATAAAATACCTGGAGTTCCTGTATACTGTGCAGCAGGGAGCAACACAAATCTGCCTTTAAAAAATTACAGGACTTGTTGATTCATATGCAACTGAGAAAAAATGTGGAAAAAATATTTATTGCAAATTCCTCAAATATTTACCAGGTGAAACATCAATAACAAGACTTTAAATAGGCTCTTAATTCCACAGTGAGGTATTTAAACAGTGTTCTGAATTTCAAACATGCTGGGAAACAACACCACTTATTGACACCTTTTCTGAAGACCAAAAAACAGACTTTCATTCTTACTATAGATGAAAAACCTACATTTAGGCATTCATTTGCAACATATTCATTGCTCCTTCTCTTATGTGACATTTCATCCTTGTGTTTGGGTAAAGGATGTTCACCTAATTAGCACAAATGCTTTGCAGCACCCAGGTATTGCATTCCCATTAACCCACAAAACTTCTTGTGTTTATAGAATGTTTATAATATTTACTGGGGACCTGGACAATGCTGGTTCATTGCTACAGAGCGTAAGTGTATGCAAAAGTCTCTTTCACATTTCCCATATTTTGCAACCATTTTCTTTTCCTCTTCTTAAGTCATAATCTCTGTAGAGAGCTCTGTGATGAAATCCTGAGTACAATTAGGATAAAGGATTTATTATGATTCATCCAGAACAGAGGTAACTGTGTGAACTTCAGTTAAAACCTGAAGGTTTTTCCCCAGCATATACTTTTGTCAAAAATCTGACACTGCTTTTCCACTTTCCTCAAAGCTCCTGAGATTTTTAAACCATGTGGGCCAAATTCCAGATATCTCTAATATCAGCAAGAAACTGGGGTTGAATCCAGACAAAACACGGGAGTTTCATTTTTGGCCCTGCTCCTGGAAAAACAAGGGATTTGTTCTTTTATTCCTTATAACATGGATCAGGCCTTCAAATCAGACACTTGGAAATGGTTGTGGCTGAAGTGAGAAGGACAAGGCTGGAAGGAGTCTAAAAGATGAGGAGGCTGCACTGTACTCACCACATTATGCAATTTCCCTAACAAATGTATTAATTATCATGTAAGAGCAGCTGAATTTTTCCCCTCTAGTCCTACTGCTCCCTACAAGAGAGCACAGGCATGGCTGCACACAGCCAGGTGGGATCAGACATCCACCCAGCCCAGGGTCCCATCCTTGTCCCTGTCCCATCTGGTCCAGGCAGGCCATGGGAATGGGGCAAACGTGTTCAGCCTACCCACAGTGGTGCTGCAGCTTCTCTCACTGAAAGCACAGAGCCTTCTGCACCAGAGGGAGGGACTTTGCATTTCATACCCACCTGGGCATTTCTCTGGTATGAATTCATTCAGCTTGTTTGAAACCATGTGAAGGCTTAACATTCATAAGGTCACGTAGAAATGGTGAGGGGTTTTTTAGCTCAAAGGCTGCTGAATGGTCCCTTCCACTTCTACAGCATTCTTGGGAAAAATTGGGAAAGCTCCTTTTTGTAGGTACCAAATGTGAGCTTTCAAAGCACCAAGACACGATTTTTACATTTACAAGCCCAAAGGAAAAAGTAAAGATAATCCAAGGAGTAGTGAAGGGATGCTGCTGATAATCCAAGGAGTAGTGAAGGGATGCTGCAGAGCACTG
Organism: Rhipidura dahli; assembly: GCA_013399225.1. NCBI lineage: Eukaryota > Metazoa > Chordata > Aves > Passeriformes > Rhipiduridae > Rhipidura > Rhipidura dahli. The sequence goes on from VXAC01001799.1 coordinate 36,772, forward strand.
TGAGGGGCCCACTTGATGCCATCACACGGAGCTGCCAGGAGCCCCTGGAAGAGCAGACCCTGTTCAGGTCACTGGCTCCAGTGAACTGGCGTGGTGGGCAGAGCTGCAGCCCCAGCCTGAAGGGCTGCTCAGAGAGAGGGGTGAGACATGCCGGGGGGACAGCAGCAGCAGAGCTCCTCAAACAGAGCAAATCAAAGGCCTGGAGAGGTCAGGAGGAGTTATTTATGCGGAGGGGTAATGCTAGCTGGAGTATAATTGCTTTCAGGCTGCTCTTGGACAATTGCTTTCTGGCTGCTCTTAAACCCTTGCTTTCAGGTTGACCTCTCCCGGTTCATCTGGAGCTGCTCTGCCACTTTATTAGTTACTATTGGTAATTGTAGCCTGCAGCTATGGGGCAAAGGAGCAAGGGGGGAAATAAAGCACGGCAAGAGGCAGGGATGGGAGGGCTCTGCTCCGGAGGGTCTGCTGCAGGGAGGCCTCTGCTGAAACGTGGCTCGTCCCTCTGCAGAGCAGGGCTGCTGCAGAGAGACCTGTGGCTGTGCCCAGCGCTGAGGTGGAGGGGTTAAGGTGATGCAGGTTCACCATAAGCCACCAAGAGTAAACTGAGGTGGTGGAGGGAGTTCAGGAGAGTAAATGGCAGCTTCTGAGAGGTCAGAGGACTCAGAGGTGTGGGAGCAGCTGCTGGGAGCTTTCTGTGGTTGCTGCTTCTGTGGCAGAGGTAAAGCCCTGGTACCCTGCTGGGGCCAGGCTGTGGGCTGGACATTCCCTGACAAATTGCAGCTTGTTTTCCACCTTCAGGATCATGGATGATGGCAAGTGCCAGTTGCCACCAAGACAGAGATGTCATTTGGTTTCCCAGGTGTCTGAACACTTGTGTGAGTCTGGCCTGGCTGGATTGAGGAACAGCTCTTCCAGGGAGATTTCATCATTCTCAGTTAGTTTGATGTGCTGATGTGCCATGTGGCTTTATGGAGAGGCTTGAAACAGAGCTTTGCTGAAGAGACTCAGACAATCCCTGATTTTGGAGTAGCTGGAGGCTGGGAAGGTACTTGCAGACACACTGCATGCACTCAATGAGTTTGTGCTCTTCCCTGGGTGTCTGCTTAAGACAGCCATTCAAATTTTTATTGTAGAGAACAGAAAAAGGAGGAGGCAGGAAGGAGGGAGGCACCACCAGTCTGCCCTAATATCCACCTCCAAAGTTCTCCATCATGAGACACACAGTGATGTGTGATGGAAAACCAGCAGACAGCCTTGGCCTCAGTGTCCTTGGACAGGGATGGGGTGACACCTCCACAGTGACAGCAAAGGAGGTGCAAAAGCCACAGCGCTCCTGGCAGTGCTGTCAAGTCCTATGTGGACCTAGAAAACCCCTGTGATCAACTGGGAGGTGATAAGGACATCTCAGCATGCTCCTTCCTTGCTAATTGGAGGGGGAACTGGATTTGCCTCGGGATGGGAAAAAGAGATCTAGTGAAATTCCCAAGAAGGACTCTTTTTCCATTACTCCTGCGAGTTACCTAAAAAACCCAGGGTCCCTTTAATGCAAACTACAAGCACTGCCATTATAAATAAAGTGGCACTGGTTCTGCTACAGGAAAGTGCCTTGGCACTACATTGCTCCAGCATGCAACTTAGATGCTCTTTAACACTTCCCCAAAGTGTTTCCCATATCTCTTAAGCAAAACAGACTCTCCAATTTCCAAATGCAACTACCTACAGCTAAAGCAGTAACAGTTTAATTGGGACATGTAAGCACGTGTGTGTTTCTGTGCATATATATGTGACTCTCTAATATTTATTTTAAAATCTTCATACATGAAAAAAAATTATTTTGTGCCTGGATAAGGGGGGAAAAAAGAAAGTAATTTATTTACTAGACTTGTAAAGCTGTAGTTCCCAGAGGGAGGAGCACAGACTCTTCAGACACTTCCCAAATCAAATTGTTAAGCTTTTTTTAATTTTCATGCCTGCTAATTGCTCTGTGCAGCTGGTTTTATTTAAGAGGTTAATATTTTAAAGTTGAAATGAGGACATATTGCAAACTTCACCCCACAGTTCACTGTGCTATGTACTCTGCACAGCAGCTCAGACTGTTAATCATAGGTGTGGGTTAACAAACTGATGCAACTGCAGAGAAACATGAGGATTCAGCCAGACAGAGCAATTTAGAGCTGTAAACAAAGACACTGTCCCAGTGAAGGACATGCATATTGCAAAATATGTTAGCTCAGGGCATCCCTTTGCACTGCAGTGTGAGGAATACATGCAGAAGTCCTGTTGCAGGTAAGGAAACCCTCCAGTGCCATCAGCATCACGTGCCTGACTTATTTTCTCTGTCTGGGGGGAGATCTGGACAGGCTCTTCAGGCAGGGTCAGGGGTCTCCACTCACGGGTCTGTTTCGGTGCTACAGGAGTGTGAGCAGGGCAGACACTGAACACACAACCCTCGACCTTCTCGAGGCTGTTGCCAGGCACTGATCCTGCCCTCAGTCCCTGCACTGCATGTGCAGGTGTTTCCTGCAGCACAGAGGTGTCTGAGCAGGTTGGTGTCAGTGGAGAGTTGTTCTGTGCTCCCAGGTGAGATGCTAAATGGTCCAAATATTATCCACAGAGCTCAAATACATGCACCACCTTGAGAGAGAGCTAGGGAAGTGCCTTTCCAGCTTCATCTGATGTATCAGAGGGCACCAAATGTCAGATATTTTGGCTTTTGTTTTCCTATGACTCCTGTAATTTCTGGTAAATACATTCAGCAACTCGGTCAGCAGCAGCAAAGTTCAGACACAGCTTTCCCTTCACACACTCCCTCCCTCCCTCCCTCCCACTGCTTGAAATTGTGCAAATACATAAACCGATTACAGGGTTAAAACAAAAATAAACAATTTGTCCTTCATCAAGACAGTTCATATTGCACATGACCTAGGTGTGGCATAATGAGGCTGCTGCAAGGCAACCCGAATCCAAAACCATTTCACCAGTCCAGCCAGTCGTGCTTGCTCGGGTTGAAGGTGGCAGTGCTGCTACCACTTCCAACAGGCTGCTTCTCCCTTGGGAAAATGTTAGATTAGGAGGACCAAGGGTGTGGAACAGCATTCCCAGCTCTGTTTAGCATTGTCCAAGGAACTGGTAATGTAAAAGGAATGAAAGGAATCGTGTCTTCTGGTAGAATTAATCCCTTGAGGATTTGCAGTCTGTAAGCAAGGTCTGGCTGGGCTGTATAGAAAGCAAAAGCAAGTATTTATCTGGGAGAACTGAAACATTTCATTTAAAAAACAATGTCTTTCATTCTGTTTGCTCGCAAATGGGGAAAAATAAAAAGAAAAAAAATCCCATAATCAAAGGTTACCTTGGGAATTTAGAGGAGGAAACAACTATCAATTGAAGTATGCCATTTTTTTCCAAGCCTCAAGGGACTGATAAGTATTTTCAGTATGTAGACCCCATTCACCAAATACATCTCCCACCGTTTTCAGGGAAAATAAAATGTAATCAAATTCTGGGTTAAAAAACACCAACCCAATAATAATTGAGTTAAAATCCAAATTCCTACCTGAGGGGAAGTGTTTTGAAGGGTAATTGTCACTATTGAACTTGATAGTAAATTACATTGTCAAAAAAGGTTGCAAGCAGCCACTGGGTAGGTGGGTTACATATCTTTAGCATTTGGCCTGTAAAATAATTTTATACCAAAAAGGCTGATATTTTTCTCTCCTGCCCAAAGCTGCAGGGAGAAAGGAGCTCATGGTTGCTGCTCCCCACAGCAGGGACATGGAATAAGGGACCCTGGAAAGGCTCTTGCTGCCCTCTCAGTAGGCAGATGAACTTTCCAATTCTGAGACATGTTAGGGGACAGCAGAGGAAGAGTTGTTGCTTCTTAACCTTTTCTTGTGGTAAAAATACCTTTTTGATTTACCACTATTATCACCTTCCACGGGTGGCCACTTGACACATGCTTCTGGAGAAAAAGCTGGCTTCTGCTAATGGCTTCTGCCCTCTGGAGAAAATCAGAAAAAGATTGAAAAATCAGGAGAGATTGCATCTAGACCCTCTTCTAGCTTTCCCACTGTGCTTCTTGCCTTGCTGCCACCAACAATCCCAGCAGAGAGGATCCTGTACCTCCTGTTGTGGTGGCAGTACCACTCCAGCTTCACAAAGTGATGATGTGAGAAAAAACACGTTTTTTGCTTGTACCAGTGTGACAGTTGGAGGTGATGTCCTAGAGGTTGGAGGGAGTTGACAGAGAGAGTTGGGGTCATGTTATTACTAAAACCCCCCTGGGCCATGTGCAGAACTTGGAGGGGATTTCTGCTCCACCCTTCACTTCCTTTCCTTTAACCCTCACAAATCTCTCATTAACCTGCCTCTGTGCAGTGGCTTGCTACAGTGATTTTCCCACTCTGGATGCCCACAAAGAACATGAATAAATTGTCATATCTGGGAGGCTGGCTCCAGACTCCAGTATAGGCTCAATGTGATTCATGCTCATGAGCAGTAAACAGAAAAAAGCCATCATAGGCATTACATTTTTTTTTAATAACATATTTGGGAGTGTAGTAAGTATTAGATCAGCTGCAGGATTGTTCTCTTCCTTCAGTGAAAACTCTTCTAGTAAAACATTAATTTGAAAAATCAAAAGCAAGGGTTCAAACAGAGCCTGCTTCCTGGTTCAGACCTTGATCTATAAACCTCCAGAATTTGTTACAAGGGAAGACCCATATTTCTCAGTTATGCCTGGATGTTACAGTAAAGAAAATGTTAGTGGAACATTTTTAAATAAATATTGAGCATTTGCAGGAAGTGAAAGTGTTTGTTGCTAAAATGCAGTGATCTCTCTTACATATACCAGAAGATTTTCAAATCAAAATACAGTCTTGAGCAAGCAAAATACTGCTTCATTATAATATATAATTTATCTTGGTGAAGATTAAAAAGACTCAACAAATCTGCTACAGAATATGACCAACAAGGGTTAAATTCTCCTCTCAGATATATCAGTGCAAATCTGATTATAACACTACTGCTGGTAACATCACTCCAAATTTGGACTGCTACAACTCGAGACTGATGTCTTGAAGTAAACACGTCCCCGTGATTTCAAAAATCCTTTACCACTCACTGAGGTATGCAAACTACCATCAGCAGAACACAGACATGCTTCTTTGGAATGAGAAAAATCCTATTACATGAAAATAATAAAACCAATCTGAAAGTGAGAAGGAATTTAATTGGAGGGCAGGTATATGTTCTTAGTGTTCCCCCCATTCAGCAGATATAAATCTCTTCCTGTACCTCAGACTTTATGTACTCCAAGCTTTCCTCTGAGAAGGAAGGAGAGTTTTCCATCATTATACTCGTTAGTAGCTGTCTTAAAAAATGTTTTCATTTTTGCAGATGAAAAACATTGAGTTGTATTATGCAATTTCTATCATCAAATCTCCATTAATAGCCTGTCTAATCAAGTACCCAGTTATTTAGTAAAAAAGTGCTTTGAGTGGTGATGACTTTATGGTTTATGCAGATGTTTAGCAGAAAAAGGCATGAGTAGTATAAATATTAACATAACATAACATAATATAATTAATATGGTATAATATAGACACAAAAGGTCTGTCCACATGTTGGTGTCAGTAATGAAAACCCATCACTGCTGTACTGCAGATGAAGGGGTTCTGCAGAAGGGTCAGTGTTTCTGGGGTTTGTGGGAGGAAGGCATTTTAAGCTGGCTGTAAAAGGGGACATGTGTCAGATAAATGAACTAAGTGATTAGCTTTGTGAAAAAGCTAAGAAGAAAGAGCAAAGTCTCTCCCCTGACTCTGGTGTAAGATGCAAACTTGGCCAGTCGCTGCTTCAGAGCAACAGTAGAGCTCTTTGTCTGGCTTAGCTGAGTCACACAGTTATCTCAATAACAGTAAGCACCTAGCAACAGCCTCAATAAACACCCATTTATTTGATTAATCAGCCATTTTGAAACAGGTTTGGTAAACATTACCCTTTCACTTTTGGCTTACATTATTAAAAAGCTGCCCACTGAAGCTGCACCCCACGCTATGAATAACCACGCGAAACCACCGCTGTCCTGCCCAGCTCAGGCAGGTGGGCTGAGCTTAACCTGACATTCCTTGCCCATGTCAAAGCACAGAAGGCAGGCAGGGATCAGTGCAGGATTTATCACGGGTTTTCTAGGCCATGGGCTCACAAGAAAACTGCTGATGTTAATGAGCACTATCAAAAACTGCACAAGAACTTGGTCGTTCTGAGACCAAGATAGGAAGAAAGAAAAAGCAGAAACTGAAGTTTCCACAATTGCAAACACTTGCATGTGATATTTAAGGATAACTTACTGTGGCTGGAATGTATTTCAAGTGCCGAAAAGGTTTTGAGTATTTAGAGATTGTGAGAAGTGTTTGCAGCGGATTGGGATCTGGGAACAAATGGAATTTTTTGTTATCATAGAAGATATCAAGATTATTTCCAAAGTAACCCCTAGTGGACTCCTGTGAAAGGGAGGCTGGTTAAAGAGCATACAAATATATATATATATATATGTGGATGGATGGATCAGAGGTGCACTCCTCATGGCAATGCTGGGGTGGCAGCACTTTACTGCTTTACCCAAGATCTCCAAACAGTGCTGTGCTTGCCTCCTGTGCAGTGATGAAGGAAGTTTTCCTCTTCAAGGAACAGGGAAACTTATTTTACAGGTAAATGTCTTTGTTCAGCTGAAGCCCTGTTCTCCTCCCCTCAGGTAAATGCACCATCAGCCAGCCTGGCTGAAATGACCTTCCCTTAACCTTTCTGGCTGAAACTATTCTCTTGGCCATGGCATAATTAAGTGTAGATATCTTCTTGCATTGCCACAATAAATAATTATAAATCTGTATTCTCATCCTGCATTTCTTTTCATAATGCTGCCATAATGCCATTTACATTTGGATTGTATTTCATCAATATACCAGTATTATCCCCAGTATTAAATTATCGTGTAGCAGCAGAGGTTATTCCCTTTCCTGTTGATTTTTAATGCTCAGAGAAACAAACCATTTTTATAATTGTGCTGAGAACCCAGTGTCATTAAAGCCATACAGAGCCTGCATTTAGGTATGATCTAAATCTAACCTTGCTCAGCAGAGAGGAAAGGAAGGAGAAACAGAGATCTCTCCTGCAAAACATCACCCATCTGCTGGGTGGAGGTGAAGTTCACAGGTGCCCCCTGTTCTCACAGCTTATCTCAACCACACATCACACCTCCTCATGTTTTTTTCATGCATTTACCTTTATGCAGCATCAACAGAGTGCAATTCAACACATTCCTGTAAAAAACTAGACATTATGCCAGAAATAATATGCAGTACACATGAGAGTTAATTAATTACATATTTTTCCAAATTCTTCTCTGCGGTAATCTCAGGATTTTTTGTCTCCAGAACTTAAAACCTGGCTAATGTGAAGGTTCCATGGAGCCTGTATCCTTAGAGACTTCTGAAAACCTGTCTGGAAAAATCCTATAGGCAATCTCATCTAGGTCTGAAGCTGGCCATGCTCTTTGCAGGGTGCAGGATAAATGTCTGTAGTGCTTGTTACCAAGTAGTTTTTTCAATAATTCTCTGAAACTCTGATTCCAAAATTGACATCTGAAAACAACAGTCATGCCTCAATACACAGCCACAAAGACCCTGGAATAACTTTGATTGCTTTATTTCCCCAAAAGGGGGGGAAAGCCCCTTGGAATGTGAACTGTGGCCTTTGCATCTGTATCCTTGCAAAGCTCAATGGAACACATGAGGAAGGATCAACAGTAGCATTTTACTTACCAGGTATGACTACACAGACAATTTTAATATTTGCAGCTAACTGTATGGGAAGGACAAATGTAATTATTCAACCATTATGGGGTTTCTTTTGCTTTTTATATTTTCTTGAACATAATGTCTGGCAAGTTGTAAGTAGCACCAATTTTCCAACCCCTTCCATACTTCCAAGTTAAGGATCTTCACCCCTCCATTCACTGAGGAGTCAAGAGGTGTTGCTCTAGATTGACTGCAACAGAAAGGGAGAATAAATGCAACAGCTTTGGCAGGTGCACACAGATAATCCAAGTGTCTTTTTCCCCTGAAGAGTGAAATCTTCTTTTCCCTGGGAAGGGTGTTTCTGTGGATGCCACTACCTGAATAAACACAGACAGTACCACAGCACATGCACGAAAATAAATGTGGTGGATATATTCTGGATGGGAGAAACCTCTGACCAAAAGTGACCATGGTGCAGGAATGGACTTGTTTCTTTTGTGCCCTCCCTACAGAGGATGTTTGTAAACAGGCAGTCATAGGGATGTATGGAAATAAAATCACAGGGAATGAGTATGTGAGCTGTTTTCCTAAAAGCAGCCAAAGTAATTTATTATATGAAATCTAAAAGATAAAAAAAGACAGTAAGTCAGAAGAAGCTAGAGTTCTCTTAATGACAACTGAAAATCTTTCCTTTCCTTGCCCACACCTCTCAGTGCAGAACAGGGCATATTTTAACAGCTCTCTTGTTAAAGATGGTTCTTCAATGCAGAGAGCAGGTTATGCAAGTCAGGGCAGATGTGAAGCACTGTGCAGCTCTAAGAAGTCACACTTTGGAGTTACACTTCCATTGTGTGATTTCTTAATGAAAAAAACCCCAAAGTAAAACTTCAGAACACTGAAATAAAAGTTCTGATTTTGTTCTACCTGAAGAAACTATTACAGAGAGTTAAAATTTAAATTAAATTTTCCCAGGAAGCTTGGAAATAAAGCATCAAAATTGCAAGGTGAAAAGTTTTTAAAACACAGGAACTAGCCAGAACTTGTTACGTTCCTGAGTGATAAACACAAAGTTTAGCTGATCTTTCATGGAAAAAATATAGTAAATTTCCCTTCTGGGTTATATTTACCCAGCCTTTTCAGGCTGCATTATCACCCACTGTAATCTATTTAACTTCCATTCATGAGTCACTTTGACACTACACTGCTTTTCATCTCTGAAACAATACAAAAACTGAGCTCCTAGCTACAAATAAAGAAGGAATTTAGAACATAATGTTTTTTATCAATGAAACATATTGACACATGACTATACTGTTGTCAGTCATACTTCCATTGAAGTTAAAAGGAGTAAGAGCAAGCTGATATTTGGTAATCATTTCACAAATGTACTGCATAATCTCTGAAGACCAAGTCCTAACAGATACTGAACATAAGTGGTTCTACCAGTTAGTGGCAACTATGGATTTGCAGCACCCTTAATAATTTACCATGATAGAACTTCCAACAAAAAAATGTGTATAATAACATAATAAAATACATTTTAAAGGTAAGCATAGTGTGTATAGTATATGGGAATGTAATATATACTTTATTAAAAATGTTTCACCATTATTTAAAGTCAGAAATAAAACAGTCATGTAATGCTCATTCATGTTACAGATTTAGTATTATTATAAACAATGAGTACTTTATTAAAGTTGAGGCAACAAGGAAGCATAACACATTAAACTGAGAATTAAACTGAAGCACATTTATACACTATAAAGTTGGAATGTGAATTTGGGAGTGGCAAGCTCCCATCATTGAGTTCCTACCCCAGTAGGCAGGCAGGAAAGTCTTTTTGAAAGGTGCAGTTCAGATCCACAGTCCTGTGTGTTTCTGGAGATAAACAAAACTATCCAAGAGTAGATTTGGTCTGAATTCAGAGTCTGACCTCCAGGTCTGAGACGTGGTGTCACCTGTGCTCCTGCAAGAGATCCCAGACTTTCCCTGGACTCCAGAGGGCAAGCAGGCACATGCACCACAGGGCTCCTTCCACACCTGGACTCAGCACAGCTCTTCTTGGTGAATGACTCTTGGGAAAATACCTGCTTGATTTCAGCAAAACTTACCCAAGTAACCCTGGTTTCACAGAATGCTTAGGAATATTTGGCTGGTAAGGTTTGTCAGTGTCAGTAACAAAGTGAGAAATCATGCAAGTTGATTTGCCAAAGGGAAAGGTTTAGGAAAAATACATGAAAATTGTGCCTGGGTGTTGTGGCCATAGGAGAACCCAAGCCTATTTTTTCACTTCAGCTTCCTTCCTAGTGCCCAGATGGGTCCTTGCATGCAAACTGCTGGGTTCCCCCTGATGTTCCAGGTAGGCAAGTTATTTATTACTTCCTCTCCTGAACTGCTGGGAGCCTGATTACACACTGCTGATGTTTGCTTTCTCAGTGCAGGACTTGGCTGCATTTCCAAAAGAGGTGCTGTTTGTGAATGGTCAAAATGATTTCTGGTGTCATCTGTATACACAGCCGGGAACAATGCAGCAGTGGGGTAGAGACTTCTTGATGTGAAAATGTGACAGTGAGCTTGGAAGTCCTGCTTCAATCCTGACTCCCACACATAAAATGCAGTACCCTTCATATTCTGTTACACCCTATATAAAATAATGCAGTCCGTACACTGCCAAAACACTGTCAATGATACACGTCTCACCTTTACTCTCTGAGGTCTTAAAAAACACCACTGTGCAAACCTGTGCTAACTGAATATCACTGACCAAATCCATCAGCAGCTGATTATCCCACTAACCCAGACAAACAGCAGGTTACCAATAAATAATAAACAATAAACAATAAACAATAAATAATAAATAATAAATAATAAATGATAAATAGGCTATTATTTGCTGTTTGACAGCAGATGTCATTTCTGAGAGGAGTTCACCCCTCGCCATGCTCAGTGTGTTAGATGAAAGGAGGAGGAGGAGATGGAGAACAAAGAGCTCCCTGGCTCTGCTTCCAGTCCTAAGGCAAGGAGCCCTCCAAGGAACTGTGAGGCTTCTTCAGGCTGCAGGAACATCTGGGCCATATAATATCAGCTCATAGGCCATGAAATTTTACATACAGGGTGCATGTGATTCACTCCTGGGTCTTGCCATACCCTCAGTGACATCTCACCAGTGACTGCAGTAGCAGCAGGCTCAGGGATGGAGATGAGCATTTCATGAAATCCCATGTGTGACACCACTCATGGATCAGTTCCAGAAGCCTTTTAAGGAAGCACTTGGGCTGCCTGGAGCCTGCTTACTTGCCTGTCTTCCCAGGCAGGTTTTGCACCTTTCTGGGAGCAAAGTTCCGCCAAGGCTGGATGGTTACTGACATCCACTCTGGGAGCCCTTTGGGCTGTGTTTTTGCAAACTGGCCTGGCTGCAGCACAGGCACCCCAGGGGCCTGAACCCCACTAGGATTAGACAAAGATTCATGACTTGGCACAGGAAAAAGCATAAAATGTGATCTCAGGTCTGCCATCTCCCTCCCTTCTTCTGCATGGTGGTTTGGAATCCCAGGCTGGGCAGATGCTCCTGTGTATTTACACCTTTCTGTCCCAAATCCCACAGCTTCACATGCAGCAACCCACAGGGCCTGCCCAAGCCTTCCTGGTGCTCACTCCTTGGACTACAGAAGCTCAGCTGGGGAAACAGCTCCTGCCCTTGGGCACCACCCATCCTCATGGCTGAGATCCCAGCAAGAGGAGGGGGGGAGCAGTGGTCCTGGAAAATTGGGACATGCCTCAAGCTGGTGCTGCAGAGATGGAATTAAAATCATAGAATAATCTGAGTAGAAAAGGATCCATAAGGATTGTCTCATCCAACTCCTGGCCCTGCACAGGATCAACACAAGAGTCACACCACATGCCTGAGAGAGTTGCTCAAACACTTCCTGAGCTCTGGCAGTTCAAATCCCTCTGAATTGTGGAGGGATGGAAATGCATGAAAAAGAGAAAAAAATTACTTTCTTTCCTCTTCACTGCCTTAGTGAAAGTGCCTGGGCACACATTTCACCCCTCAGGCTTGCTGTTACTCTTTTCAGAAGTTCTGAGCCTTCCCACTTGCTAAAGACCCATCTATCTGCTGGCACATCACAGACTGAAGGCACATCTTTTTCTACTTGCTCATATGGAGGGGAAAAACTCAGTTTGTTGAAAGATGCTTAGTTGAAAGGTGTTTAACTGAGTTTTGTGAAAGAAAAATCTCTTCCCAGGCAATGCTTCTGGAAAGGTGAGGCTTGCATTTATTATGGAAGATACAAGGGCAGATAAGCAAGCCCAGCATGTGTTTTGCAGTCTGGCTGCTGTAGGAAAGTACAACTAAAAAGTCCCTCAACAGCCACCACAGAAGCCACTGGAATGCCTTTTTTAAAAAGGAAAATCTGCCTTTGCTTTAAAAATTCACTCAATGTTCCCTTGATTGCTCTGGCTGCAGGTAGCTGGCAATGCTCCTGAACTCCTGGGCCAAGATGGATGTGTCCTGGAAATATCCTGGCTCCCAGCAGAAGGAGGGGCAGTGGGGACTCCAGTGGGAAGCTGTGCCACCATCCAGCTGCTGCCCTATCATCACAGCAAGGGACAGGACACTGCAGTGCTCCATGACCTGCTCTGCCAGGCTCTCAGCTTTCATCAATCCAGGCATTAAATGAAAGGATGGCCCTGGAATTTTATCCTGGCTATGCTTGTCCTCTACCAAAACCTTAATATTACCCTTAATATTTTTTAAATTCCCAATTTTACAGTGTCCTAATTTTGGCCAGGGCTGTAAGCGGGGTGGAGCCTGGAGCTGTGTGGGCATTTCTGGACTGTTATTTACACCACTCACACCTCTGGAGGGGGCAGAACTGTGGAATTCTCACTGCTGGGGAGGAAGGGGAATGGCTTGCAGTCAGGAAGGGAAAGGTGCATGCAGAGGGTCTGGGGGACAAGTTTTGTTCTTCTCTCAGGAGCTGTGCAGCACGGGCTCATTGAGTCAGTGAGAAAATTTTTTGTATGTAAATCACTTTCTTTTTGTATACTTTTGTTATTAATATTGTTGCTGGTGCTGTTACTGTCTGTTTTCTTATCCCATTGCTGTTTCCAGTAAATTGTCCTCATCTCAACTCAGGATTTCTGCCTTTTGTCTCTCTCACAGAGAGAGAGGGGATGGGGGGAAGGGAGAGGCTCCGTGTGGCTCAGTTTCCAGCTGAAACCGTGACACACATTTACAAGTTATTTCAATTTTAAAATCACTTAGAGTGTATCCAGGTTTTCCTACTCTCTTCAATCTTTATTAATAAATAAAATAGGCCAGGGCCCATTTGCTTGCTCTGGGGCAAAGCAGCACAGCACATCTCCCATGCACATGGCTGAACTCTGTTCCTGCCCCTGTGCACTGTGGCCAAGGGAAAACCAACTGCAGGGAAGAATCATCATCCTGTGGTGCTCCCTGGCTGCTTCAGGGTGCTGTTGGAACAGTGCTAGGCAGTGCAAGCCAGCAATGATGGGGTCCATGTTAACAGCTGGACATGCCTGTCTTGTGTGCTTGAACCCCTACTCCAGTCTCATTTTATGTACCAGTATAGCTGTACCTGGGGAGAATTAATTCATCCCAGTTGAGTTCTCTAAATCCTCTAATCCTTCTAGATACTTGTAGCATATGCTCTTAAATAGTATGGGTGGAAAAAAAGTTGACAATTTCATTTAATTTATGTCACATTCTATCTCATTAGTTTTCAGCTCAGGAACTTCATGGCTATGGCCAAGCAGGGTGTCAAGCTGTGCAAACTTGGCCTGTGAAAGTTTAAGAACTGCATCTGGAAAGGTGAGAAAGACAGAAGTAGTACACTAAGCAGATGGCTCAGGGGACAGAGCACACTCAGACTACAAGGTCTAGGAAACCCTGGCCAAACAAAAATCATCCTGACATGTAACACCCACACAGCCACTCATGCTTTCACCATTCAGCATCATTGGCTTTTTTTTTTATTTTCCTAAGTGATCCTGTCAACATCCTGGAGAACAAGAAGGCTAATCGGCATCCTCCAATGGTCAAGGACCACAAGGGTTTCATTAACAGGCCTAGATAAACCTAATACATTTTCAGGAAGAAATGAGGCCCACAAAGACCATTACTTTGCTATTTATTCTTCACTAAACACCTTCATGTCTCAGATAGCTTCAGCCGTGGGGTGAATGGGGGTGTGGGCAGGTGTTTTCCAGGCAACCCCTGCATAGCCAAAGCCCAAGGGTAGGTTCTTATGGTGACTGAGCACTGTAAAGCTTTTTGCTTGGCTCTTGGGAAGCACTTTGTAAAGTAGGAATGAAACACTACACTGCTTAAAACCTTTTCCACAGGATTTATTCACCTGTGGCCTGGTAAGCAATTAACCAGCTGCATTGCTCCTGAGGCAAGTGATGGGCACTTGAAGCCTTGAGTGTGTCTCTATTAGTTCTTAGCTGTAACCATTTTTAGGACTCAGGAATTGCTAGGGCTGAAATCTTGGAGCTGTATTATCTGTCATTACCTGAATAATTCTTTTTCACAAAAAAGATGGCCTTACTGAACTTACACAGTTATATTATGGATAGTATCCCACATAGCAAATGCATTGCACACTGGTGGCAAAGTAGGTATTAATGTCATTTATTTAATTTTCTAGCAAAAACAATGAAGAGTCAGATTGCACTTCATGTAATTCACAATGTATGCCTCGAATTCTGAGCCTGTCAGCCCCGTGCCAATGTAAAGAATTAGCATCTCTATCCTGGTCACAGTAGTTTGAACTGCAAGATGTCAAGATTTAGCCCCAGAATTCAACTTTAAACTTTTCATGTATTAGGAAAACGGAACCTACCACATCTGCCAGAGGAGGTGAGAGGTGAGCTGCCCCTCTGTTTCCCACGTGGGTTCCCCAGGAATCGCATTCCCTGTCAAACTCCTGCTTTCCAGGCAGATGGTCAAGAACTATCTGGAGGCTTCAGGAGCTCCGTGTGCTGCCATAATCTGCCACAAACAGGTCACTGACCCGGCGCACTGGTGTCAGAGCCATGTCACCTCCGGGCTGTGAAACACAGGGCAGGAATCACCCGGCACCGAGGGCATCGGCACTGCCCTCTCCAGGTCTGCAGCAGAGCTGGGTCTGTTGCTGGGGCCAAACATGCCCGCAGGTTTTATCTGACCTTCACAAATCGCTCCTGTCACTCCGTGTTAGGGGTCTTCCGAGCACTGACGGGAAAAACAAGTCACCCTGTGAGCAGCGGGACTAATTGGTCGTTTCCTGTGCTTGAAGCATTCATTACAAAGCTCCTTCTCTCTTCATTCAGTTATCTAATACGTGCTGAACTCTGCAGCCTCTCCCTTGGTCAGGCACTAATGGAGTCTGCTTTCTTTTCCTATTTCTGTGAAACCCGTGGAAAATAAAGACTTTTTGCAGCTGCTCCCTGCTATCCTAACTGTCCTGTGCATGCAGGGTTTTGTGTAGGTGTTTTACTTGACTCAGCTTATCAACACTGGGTTATATAACATAAATGTCAGGGTCTCTTCCCTAGGACAGGAGTACTGCTTAATGATGTTAATTTAATCCATTTTACCGTACTTCTAATCCTGGTCAGTGCAGGAGGACCTCTCAAAGGGCTCCTGTACCTACCAAGCACACACAGTATCCATCCAGCAGCCAGGAGTGCATAGCAGAGCTGTACTAGATCCTGAAATGGTTGCAGATGTCCTGCAAACCATTGCTGCTGAAATTTGGCTGTGTGTCCACCTATTTGGCACATATAATCACAGAATGTGGGTTGGAAGGAACCTTAAAGACATCTAGTTACAGCTCCACTGTCATGGCCAGGGACACCTTCCACAAGACCAGGTTGCTCAAAGCTGCTTCTAGCCTGGCCTTGAACACTTCCAGTGATGGGACACCTGCAGCCTCTCTGTGCAACCTGTGCCAGGGCCTCACCACCCTCACAGGAAATAATTTCTTCTTAATTTCTAACCTAAACCTACCCTCTGCCAGTTCAAAGTCATTCCCCCTTGTCCAATCACTCCACACCCTCTTCAGCTCTCTAGAAGCCCTTTTTGGTACTGAAAGGTGCTCTAAGATCTCCCCAGAGCCTTCTCTTCACTGGTTATTTTGACATGCTTACAGTCTAGCTGGCTTTGCCCCTAGCCTTGCTTTCCATGGAAGGCAGGCACACATGAAGCTCCATCAGCCAGCTTTTGCCTCCCAAATTCTGCTCCCTGGGCAGCACACAAAGGCCCAGGTTTCAGCAACTAAGACATTCAGAGCTGGTGTTGTATTGCACCATGATTCTTGCTCCTGAAGGACTTTGGGCAAACCTTTGGCCTTCCTCCCCTGCATAAGCAGAGCCCTGCAAGAACAAGAGGAACACAAGAACCTGCATAGGACAGACTCCTTCAGTCTGAGCTCTCCGGACTTTAAAACCACATGGTGCCACTGACCACAGGACGGACAGACAGACAGGAAATTCTACCAACCACAGTGGCTGCTGGCATGAGGCTGCACTCCTGCCCCCTCAGCAGATCCCTTCCTGCCTGTTCCTGATTCATCACCACCAGCTGCTCACATCTTCATGCACTGTCCTGTGTGGTGGCCCTGGTAAGCTATTCCAGAGGAGAGGTTCCATCCTGAACTTCAGGTTTGGGGTTATTTTCTTGGGGTTATAATCAGTTGCACTATGTTTTGCAAAGATTGTTGTAAAACTACTTAATTTTTTAACAACGAAGTCAACGAGTTCCTGGTGGTATGTGATATTTCCCAACCAGTGAGCATTAGCTACACCTGAATGGGGTCAGACCTCACAGCACAGGTGATGCTCACTGGGTGCATGAAACAGCACAAGGCTTCAGCCAAACAAGCCAAAGGAAAAGCACTGCAAGCAGAGTATGAATGATCTCAGGTGCTGCATTCCTTTCTCTTGGTTATGGCCCATCATAATTGATATTTGGTAATCTCTCAAGAAAAGAAAATGGCATTTGGTTCAGGTTTAGTAAGTTACACTAAACTTTTGTCCTGGTGTCTACACCTTCACCTGTGTGTTTATAAGATCTTCCTTGCTATCTGTGTGTGCCTCATGTAAGCACCAGTCAGGGTTTAGCTGAACTTCTTTTTCAACATAAATATGATTTTCAAGCCCCCTTACAAAGTTTCACACTCTGAGGTCACACAGGATGGGGCACCTGAGAGATGTCTCGTTCTGGTCAAAGCCACCCATACCAGGGAGGACCAAGAACCTCACCAGTGCTGCAGGCAGGAGGCAGGGCAGGAAGATAACTCCACCAAAACCTGGCTGTTGGTTTCACACTGACCACAGATGTAGGGCTGGTAACTGAAAAATAATCCTTGTAGGAGCAGGCACTCAGTGCCATTTTTGCTTCAGCAGTGGTGCCAGCTGCTGAGCTGCAGTATTTAGGATTGAGCACAGATTCTTTCAAACAAATTTCTTTTATCAATTATATGCTTTTATACAGACTTTTGCTGTAAGATGGTAAAAACGTTTCAGCCTCCTCTCTACTAACTTTTCAATCATTAATATAAGGTAATATTTTTTCCCTTAATAGAGAGAGATCTTAGAGCACAGATAATGACCTTGGTGGAGAAGAGCATTACCACATACAAGATCCAAAACATATTATTTCTGTATCAGAGAATCAAGGAATATCAGGTTGGGAGGGGCCTCAAGGTTCATCTGGTCCAATCTTTCTTGGCAAAAGCATGGTCTAGGCAGGATGGCCCTGTGCCCTGTTGAGCTGAGTCTCAGAAGTGTCCTGTGCTGAGGAATTCACTGCTTCCCTGGGGAGATTGTTCCAATGGCTCATCTAGCTTCTGACCACATCAGCTTCTCTACCAGGAGGCTGTGGGAAACTGTATCAAAAGCCTCCAAGAAATCCAGGTAAACAATGTCCACTGCTTGCCCTACATCAATCAAGTGGGTTACTTTATTGCAGAAGGCAATCAGGTTTGTCAAGCACAATTTGCCTGTGGTGAATCTGTACTGGCTTTTCCCAGTAACACGTTTCATCTGACTTGTGACAGCCCCCAGGAGGATTCACTCCATAACTTTCCCAGGGACTGAAGTAAGACTGATAGGCCTATAATTTCCTGGGTCCTTCTTTAAGCCCTTCTTGAAGGTGGGGGTGACATTAACCTTCTTCCAGTCTTCTGGGATGTCCTTCAATCATCATGACTTCTCAAAGATTACAGAGAGCAGCCTCAAATTGTCATCAGCCAGTTCTCTTGACACCCTTGGGTAGATGCTGTCAGGGCACATCGATGTGCAGGGACCAAGCTCCTGAAATAGTTCACAGACCAACTCTTCCTTCAGTGACTGTGGGTCTGTGTTTGCTTCAGCCTGGACTTTTGTCCCAAGGCCTGAGGTCCAGCAGTGCTGGTGAAGACAGGAGTGAAGAAAATGTTGAGAATCTCTGCCTTTCTGATGTTATTGGTGCCTAATTCACCTCTCCTGTTGGACAGCAGGCCAATATTTTCTTTCAGTTTCCACTTGTTGTTTACATACCTGGAGAACCCTTTCTTGTAGGTTTTGACAACAGCTTCTCTTGCCCGTGGGGAGCCTGTCCCCCTGCTGCTAGTTGGGAGTGCAGAGAGCAGCCCAGCCCTCGGAACGTGACCATGCTCTTCCTCTTGCAGGGCCAAAGGGGTATGTGATTTGGAGACCCTCAGCTCTGCCACCATCTCCAGACTGCAGGGATGAGCCTTTGGATGCCTTTCTGCACTACGTAAAGCAAGAACTCCTGGAAACATATATTTGTTTTCTGTAATAAACAAGAGAATACTTGGCTCCAAGATTGTCATTAATACTAAAGTGGGTGAGGTAAGGCGAGCAGACAGGAAAAGTTTAAACACTCATTCCTGAAACTTCAGCACACTTTTCAGCCCCCCTTCAGTCCTTGTGTACATGAAGAAGAACCACAGCACAGAAGGCTGTGACTGCCTCTGGAAGGGAAGTGCCAGCAGTGCCATGTGAAGGTTGTACCATGGTGTTTCTCATTGCTCATACCTCGTTTAATGTGGGTGAGTGCGACAGAAAGGAGATGGGGGATTGATGGGAAGACGATTTTGCATGTTATTTCTACACTGCTTCTCAAGAGGCAGTGCAGAAATAGCATGCAAAGTGCCCTAAGTGGCCAGAGGAACTGTGTTGTGCAGGATTTATTTTCCTATTTATGCAACTGGGGATCAGTGTAGAAGCCCTCTGCATGGAATTTCAGATCTCTTTTTTCTGTAAGGTGTTTCCTAGGTCAATAGTAGTGCCTCCATGCTCAAGGCAACATCAGAGTTTATGCTGCCTCATGCAGAGAAAACATGAGGAGCCCCAGGTAACCTTCTATTACTGCAGTAGGGAAGGGGAGGGATGGTCTGGAACATGCTGCTGGGGTAACAGGCAAACAAGCTGGAGCAGGTATTAGAGGTGGTGGTGCTTGGTACAGAGGGAAATGAGCTCAGTGCACAGACTGCGCACACTTTCTCAGAACAATACAACTTCTCACATTGTGGTGGTATGTAAGCTCCCACCCCAGCCTAAATTCCCTTTCCAGGCAGGAGTTAGGATAAGGACACAGCTTCAGAAAGCCTAATGGAACCACAGAAGCTAGCTGAGGATTCCCACACAGGAACATCACTTTCAGCAACACCAGGAAGCTGGACTGCCTCATTCCCAGTGCCCAGTTCTCCTTATGAACTCAATAGGAGTCTAAAGGAACCTCAATTATTTATGTGAAAGAGACTTTGTTGGTTGCTGACTTGCAATGGGACATGTGACACAGGCCTTAAGCAAATCACTAAATACAGAAATTTTCTCTTGAGAAGGCAAGGGCGGGGCAGAGGACATGGTAATTACATGTTCTCCGTGAGTGCTGCTTTTCTTCGTTTGCCCAAAGCAGCTTTGGAGAAAGCATTCCTAATTGTGTATTTCTCATTTCCACTGCCTTCTTTGTTCCCCTCAACAAATATTCCCATTAAGAAGGTTTGTCATTCTTTCCACAGAATCCAACAGCAGTGGGGGGGTAACAGAATCCATGGTTGGTGGATGATGATCTGGGATGCTCTCCTGGAAGCCTTCACTAGTGCACTGTGATGTCAGCAATGTTCAGAGGCCAAAGCTCAATGCAGAGTGTCCCTAACAAGTCACACATTCCTAGGGGGTATGCTGCTGTCCTCTTTCTCCTTCTTCTCTAAGCTCTCCAGCTTTACTAAATCTGAGGAGATATGGAAAGAGGATTTGGAAACAGAGTGTGGGATCTGTACTTTGCTGAGAGCTCTGCAGAATGGGACGTGTTGGGAGAAGGACAACTCTGATAAATGGGGATTTCCTGCTGAGCAAAAGGCAACAGACCTTTCCACAGCATTTAGCTGTCATCTTGGCAATGAGTAAGCGTGTCCTTGCTCCTCACAGGCCTAAAGTTGTTAACCCCAAGTCATCTTTTGACAACACCTGCTTTGCCTCAGGTAGCATTGGAATCATGTGGCTAAACACTGGATCAGTGTGAGTACCCCTTCCTCTGCCAGGACCTGCTGGTTTAGAGACACTGGCTGACTCAGCTCTACCTGTAAGACCTCTGTGCACCATGGTCCATGGAAGTGGAGAAGGTAATGGAGTGCCAGAGGAAAAGCTGCAATGCACCTCAACAGCAAAGTGAACATGCCAGTGAAGAGTCTGTTGCACAATGCTGGAGCAAAATGGAACAGAAATCTACCTCTTTGGAAATGAGCAGCAGCCTCAAAAGCCTCAGTGTTTGGCCATGATTTTCCCATAGATGTGTTTTTACAGCTGTGGTTAATGTGTGACTAATCCTCACTGTGCAGTAACCACACAACCACTCCTTAGAGCGGTGCGAGCGCACGGCGGGTTTGGGTTGGAAGTAGAGATGGTAACATCTGAAAAGAATACTTAAAACTGCCAACACTTCTGAGCAGGATTCTAATCATTTATGTCATGCCTGAGAAACTTGCAGCCAGGTCCAGTGTATATATATATATATACGTATAACAAAAAGGACAAACCACCTCCCGAGAACAATAAGCAGTTCAAAGGCTTGTGTTCCCAGGCGGCTGCTATCAAACATTAACAGCACTATTTGAGCAGGAAGAGCAGACTCAACCAGCACTTTCAAGAGCATAGGCAAACTGTCTTTTCCTCCAGTAGTACACTAACAGCAATAATAAAAATAAAGCCACATTTTCAGTCTGAATAAAAGGCAGGTAATGTTGCTCCAAAACAGCCGTGTTTTCCTCTGTGCAACCCTGAGAAGAATAAACCTCCTGCAAGTTCTTGAACCATTGCTCTGTGTTATGAAAACTGAACACTCAACTGTTGTTTCAAGTTATTCATCAAGGCAACTTCAGGCCTGGGTGTTCTGAATGAGAAATGACATCATCAGGGCTGTGGGCTGCGTGTAGCTGCACGTACAGTCCTCCTTAGTCTACGTGATAGTCCCTGAGGGGCTGGTCAGGCCCTGGTGTCCATTCAGAGGTGGACTTTGAAAGCCTCTGACCATGACTGGGATGAGTTTTGATTGCCAGCAAAGTCAGCTTTTCAGATCTCCAGGTATGGACAAATAAGCAATTATATGGGCCATCAGCACCCTTGTTTGGATACATGCCAACTCTTTCTTTTTATGCAATATCTGCTTTATTTTGAGGGGTTCTAGTCTGGGGGGGGGGGGTATTAAAATACAACAATGATCTTTTATGGCCTTTTGAAATCATTTCAGTCTTAATTCCAATTGGTTTCATTTTGTTCTGCACAGACATCCTAAGTTTCAACAATTTTAAGCTTTCCTCAGCCAAGGTTTTGTATAAGGCAGTCTGTGTGTGTCTGTTAGAGTAACAAACCATGTGATTCCTTGTGGTCACACACTGGTCACACACTGGTCACACCCTGGCACCCAGCACATCACCTGAGCACAGCAGCAGGTTCAAGAGCAAGAGTGCTCATGCTTAGGGAGCATCTCCAGAGGAGCAGCCCCTTGCTCTCAGCACATACTAGTCCCAAATCTGATGGGAGTTAGGTGCCAAGAAAGAGAGGTATCTCATTCAGAACCTGCATTTCTCAGCTCCTGCTGAGGTTCCCCTGGGACTCAAACCTTCTCCTTTCAGAAGGAGATGCAACCTGGTTTGCCACATGAAGGAAACTGCTGTCCAGTCTCCTCAGGCTGGGGTTCCCAGGCTTTGTTCAGAGGGAGAAATGTACTGGTGGCATCAGCACAAGTTTCTTCTGGGCACCGCTCCTTTCCTCAGTGTCCCTGCCCTCACCTCAGCCACCTGCAGCAGCCCCAGCTCTGTGTACAGGAGGAATCCAGCTGGCTCCTGCCTATGATTTCCAGAGGTAAGGCAGGTGAGATAGGTTTTGGTGAGGGATTTTTTGAGGCCTGGGGGTTTGTGATTGTTTTTCTCTGCACGCTATTTTCGAATGCATCACACATCAGAGGGGTACCACAGTTTGGGGACCCCTGGCCTGGTGGCACATATTAAGCATACCACTCTCTCCCACACAGGTTTTCAGGGCCCAGGAATGCTTTGATGGTTGGCTCAGACAAGTAGGGGCTCATGCTGAGGACATTTTTATACAACAGAGTCACGTGGCTCTGGTTAAACTGGAACAGCTGCACTCTGGGGTCCAGGATCTATCCAAATCCTAATCTTTATTTTTAAGTCACACCTATTTATCCTTTTGCTCTATGCCATTTTAAAGTAGGATTTTCTACTTTTAAAAGCACTTAATATTTTCTGACTTTTTAAAATGTAGTGATTTAGTGATTGCACTTCCCTAGTTCCTGTTTTAATTTCTCATTGGCACATAGGTGTGTATCCATGCAGATGCATATACATAATCCCATGTACACAGACACATGTGCATGTGCACAAAGCAGAGTATAAATCACCTTTTGTTATCACCTCAGAGAATGCTCCAGAAGGCTGCCCATCTGCCTTTCTATGCTAAAGGAGGAGAGTAATAAACTAGAGTAAATAAAAAAAAACCCCAAACCAAACAGGATAAGAAAGAGGAAGTGTTTTTAACTGGTCTCTGTGTTCTTTGCATAGACTGTTGGCTGAAGGACATCCCACTAGCTCAGAAACATTTTATACTGTGATCTTCCTGAGCATCCAGCTTTGTTTTCAATACATTTTGATCTTTTCTCCCTACCATTGCTGGAATGATTCTCAAAGTTTTGGGGGTTGTTTCTGATTTTTTTTTTTATGTTTATACTGGCTAATCTCTTTTATTTTTTTCTTGTTCCCATATTATTGTTTTGCCTAAATTGCTCATCCCCATCTTTGGTGCTGTCCTGTACCATGACAAGCATGCAGACAGCAACTGTGTGACATGTCAGTCTATGTTTTCCTGAGCTGCATAAACCAAGCACCATTAGTTTATTGTGGGAAGAGACTCTGTTTTCCCACATAATTTTAATGTTTTTCCTCTGTTCCTTCCCAGCATGAGTTAACCATAGACCATGTAGGTGATGGTAAGCAGAGGGCTCACTAGTTCATTGTGTAGTGATACCCATGATGCCAACAATTCCCTCTACTTGCTGGAAATATTTGCTGGCTACTACATCCTGTACTGACTTATTTTTTCCTTTCTTACAGCAACAGCACACCTAATTATTCTGAAATGGACTAATTCACCTGGCCCTTTCTTCCCCTTTTATTCCCAGGTTAGAACAGAAATTCCTTTCATTATCCCCTTCAAGACTGACCTTGTCCTGTTGAAGTTGACCCTTAATGTTACTTGTCAGAATATTAACATATTCTTCATACTCTAAACTGTCAAGGGTGCCTGATTTCCCAACAGCAAATGTAATTCTGTGTATTTCCTTCCATGTCAGACTGTATTTAGGAAGATGTCCCCAAAATGAGGTCTTTTCTCCCCACAAACTCTCTGCCTTGCAGAGATTGCTGCTCCTTAGCTCACTCCTCACCACTTTACAATTCTTCCACTAATCCCTAGCTTCTTCCTTTCGATTATTCATTTTCTGTGTGGCACTGATAACTTGCTTTAGTGAAGTTCAATTACAAAAGATTGCCTTTGACTGAAAAAAAAAGACCTGCTGTCAAAAAGCAAGATAGCTGATTAGTCAGACACAATCTACTTTTGGTGGATCTATTATGTATTTTGTCCTGTGTATCATCATCCTACCTTTTAATTTCTCTATGCATCAGATCCTTTTGTAAGACCCTGCATACTGCTGAGGCTGCACCTTTTCCTCTCCTCTTAGTGAAGACACTGCACTTCATTTTCTGCAGTAAAATTGCTATCCTCTAACTTGACAAACTTATTAAAAATTCTGTCCATCAGGCTTCCAGTTTTATGAGCTTAACACTAACCCAGAATGCTAAGTGACTATTTGGTTTTGAGCATCCACCTCAGCTCTTGCATCTTTAAAAGCTTGGGGTTTTTTTTATTTTAGTTTTGCAGATATCTCAAATGGAGTGAATTTCACCCTGCACCTTTATTCCACTACTCATTTTCATCAATATACACACTAGTCCTGATGGAGACTCAGATAAGGCATTTATGAAATGCCTGACATACCTTTTTTTCTCAGCACCCCTGTAGAGTGGCCCTCTTTTTTTCCTGCTCTCTATTTCAATTACAAGATTATACAGCCTTTTAGATTTGCTTTAGCCTCCTTTATAGGCTCTAATACAACCTGACAAAGTGAGAATTGTGAAAAGTCCTCCTTCTCTCATAGTTTGCCTTCTTTGACATTCAGTGCATTTACACCCTCCAGCTCATTTTTCCAGAACAAAGAAGGGGTCAAATTTTTCTGCCAGCCACATTCTTTGCATCTCACTTGTGAACAAGAGCAAATGTGATAATTGCTCCAGCATGGAAGAAGAAGAAGAAAGTCAAGAAGCACGGTGAACAGAAATGTGACTCAGGAAAACCCAGGCCAACCTGTGTCAGAGTACAGAGGCAGACCAGCCCTCCTGTAGATAATTCTCTCCTGGTACAACAATATTTCTCTCAAGTGCACACTGAGGATCAGACAAGTGTTGCACTTGCAAGGATTTTCACACAGGAATTTCCCACTTCCCTTAGCACTTCATTTTATTCCCTCCCTGCTGCCTTAACTTCACACATTATCACTGATGAGGAAAGGGGAAGAAAAAGTCTTGGTAGCCTCTAAGGAAGGGAATTCATAGCTGGTGGGGCACTGCAATGCCAACCAGCCAATTCTGATCTTACACAAGTCTCTTACCTGGTTCTAGGGACTGGCAAAGCAGGAATGATGTTAAAAAGCACTTTTCAGCTCTGTTTAGCTATGGAAGCAAGTCTTCCAACTCAATCCTTCAACCCTTTTGCCTGACCTCAAAACTTTCTGATTACCAAGGCTCCTCCAAATGTTTTTGGTTTTTTTTTGGTAAGCATAGCCCCCATGGTTCCAATGTAAGCAAGAGGAGTTTATAAACTCAAAATACAGTGGCTAATTTACAGAACAAAAAATAAGTTCCTTGCAGTTCAAAACCTTACAAAAGAAAATAATTGTAAAGCTGCAGTAAGACCCATCCAGACAGACAGCAGCTCCTGAATTCCCTGTTTTCTGAAGGACACTTTCCTCTACTTCTGTGTGCTCCATCTCCTCCCACACAAGCCGTAGTGCCCCAGAGTAATTGATGTTGCACAGCAGAATACTAAGGACAGGCCTGCTCTGTTCTCCCTGCTTGAGGGTACAATCTCCAATTTGTCTTGGAAAGCAGGTTTTAATAAAAAGGTTTGGAGCTGCCCTCCTACAGAACTCTCTGCTCTCAAACTCCTGAGGGCAGAAGACAGGGAACAAGAGGAAGCCCTGTGGAAGACTGGCAACTTTATCACCATTTGAGGGATGGTGACATGCTGTACAAGGACAGGTCCCAAAATCAGAACCAGCATGAAATGTTGCAGGGCTCTAAAAAAGCCATTTCATTCAAGTCTCCACCAGAGCCTCCAGCATGAGCAGCTCACTGCAGCCAGGACACCCAAGGAAGGGTGGGAGGGAGGCAGACCACACTCTTAGCCTTTGAATGCTGATCTGAATCTCTGTGTCTTTAGCCCCAAAAGTCACAGTTCTGTACCCCAAATTCCTTAAAGACCTAGCCAGTCTTAGAAACAACATCTATTTTTTGAAGTATTATACATATCAATGTTCACAGATCAGACACATTCTTGCCAAAATGCCATTTATTGCAGTATACCTTTACATGGCATACAGATAACCCAATGTTGCGTCTCCAGTCAGAACTCGTATTTCATTTGTACCACTTAAATAACACAGAATGTCATGTTTGTTTCACAAACTGTCAGTTAAGACTACCAAAATATACAGTTTTTTTCCTTTCCCCCTAACAAGGTTGTGAGGTACAACTGAATTTTACTACTTTATCTTCCTGTGCTTTACAAGAACATTTTCATAGATAGACCTATCAAACATTTCTACATTCCTATACAAAGCAAAGAATTACAGCTGAAATTAACACCATCTGGTCATTGCATTAACCTATAAAAATTCATTCAGTAAAAAAAAAAACAAAACCAAAACCAAAAAAAACAATTGAAAACAAAACAACCCTAACAAAAAAACATAATGGTCATTGCAGCTTTACTTAAAAAAACCAGCCAGCTACACATATGCACAAGTTCTCCATGTGCATAAAGAAGAGTTTGGAATCAAGACATTTTGGGGTTTTTTTCTTTTGTTTGCAGAGAAGGCACCAATTCTAGCTGCATGGCAGCTCAGGAGTGTTTTATACTTCATTTAAATTACACAGGTTTCTAAGTTTGACTGTTAACGTGCAACATTTGTACTAACTGTTGCAATATTCTCCAACATATTCGGATCATTCCCTCTGGCTCAACAGTACAAATATTTACATCAGTGGTAAACGCTCCTCCACCCACCCCATACCTTCTGCACTGAGTGACAAGGAACTGAAGTGGCAAGAAGCTACCCAAAGGCAGAGCAGAAGTAAGGCTTGCACAGAACACCACACTTGTGTTCGCTCAGTTTGAGATACTCTGGAGAACTCCAGAGCCCCAGTGAGGCCCCAGTGCCTGGCATGTGACAGCACACTGACCACACACAGCTTCAGGCATCCAGACTTTGCTCAGGAGGTGCTTTTCAGCCCTTACTAGTCTGACACCCCTGGAGTGGCTTCTCTCCAAAGTGCAGGAACAGCTTCCGAGGAGCCGCTCCGGAGTAGCGAGAGTCAAGCACACCAACTGTTGTATCTGTTTAAGGCCACCTACACTCAGCCTTCCCCAGGCTCATTTCAGATGCTTCTCTACTCCTTAGCTGCAGTCATGATGTGCTGCTTCCCACCTCCCAGCCCTGTGTGCCATGGCACCCTGTGGCACAGAGGGCAGACCACGTTCCGAGGCAGCCGCGGTGAGCGGAGGTGCCACAGCACGGCCCCGGTTACCCGGTGCTGCACAGCAGCACGGGGTGAGATCACCTACAGCAGGACAGCCCAGCCTCCACTCAGCACCTAGGAAAGGGAATGCCTGAGATGAGGCTGCTTGGAAAAATCTACTTCTTACCTAAGTTTTGAAAGAGAGAGAGACTGTAGTGGGACAGTCCAACATTACGGGTGAAGTTAACTCTCCGCGCAGTTCTGGGGTTCTTGGGGTTTGGCTTTTGCTAGTGTATGCACCAGCTGCTGAGGAGCTGGTTCTGAGTATGGGATAATGCTTCCAAAATATAAGTTATTTTAAACCATGTGACAAGTCATTTGTTTACCCTGCCCCTCACACCTCCTTTTGGTAGAGATCAAGTTCAGCTTGATGTTTCATAGGCATTAAGTGCTCCAAATACAGCTGTCAGAAAGAGCTAGAGGATTGCAGTGTGCCAAACGTCTGCCCAGCACAGCCACTTGTTACACTCAAAACACATCTATGAGTTAAATAGGAAGGATCCCTGCTATACAGAATTTGAGCACTGCTAATTGGTTATTCTTGCTAGCCCTTTCCCTAAATAACAAGAGTTTTATACATACAGTGCTCCCTTACCTTCTCCCCACCGCCTGTCCCAGCAGTCTTTAGATAAACCAAAGTGAGTTTAGGAACTTGCAGTCCCAATTCAGTTAAAAAAAAAAAAAAAAAGAAAAAAAGTTGTGCAAGAAAGCAGGGAATGTTCAATGAATCCAGATCTACTTTGTAGTTATAAAATTTCCAATGGCAAAGTGGTAAGGGCAAATAACCCAATGATCATATGGCTTAAGTTTAATGCAAAGCACACTAGGAGGTCCACGTGCAGGGAGAGAAGAGTCCAAGAAAGATGGAATAAGAAGTGTCCTGAAGATCAGTGTTTATGCATAGAATTCCTCTTGTTTGTGTGGTTTTTGGTATCCTCCGTTAGACTGTTTTGGTTCATCCAGTGAATAGCTGCCTTCATCTTTCTTCTTCATTCTGTACAGCATAAATACAACTAGAAACACTGCAAACACCAAGCCTACAAGTCCTCCAGCAATAACACCTGCAAGGGGAGAAAAAGACACAGATTACTCTAGATGCCATTCTGGATAGTGCTACTATGATTTTAAGTTCCAGACTGTTTCTTACCTGTCCCTGACTTAATGATTTAAATTAATTTGTCCTTCTGCCCCTTTCCAAGCCATTACCAAGCACCTGCTCAAATACACCAGCCAGTCCTAGGGACATGGATTTCCCACTGGGCCATGCTGCAAAGCACACAAGGCTTTCAACCCTGGTAATTTGACTGAGGCAGCAACAGAGAAATGTTACTGCAATTTTTCAGAGGAGTGAAGGAATAGGTTTAAACAAAGGTGCAGATAAAGCAGTCACTGCCAGCTGCTATTAGCAGACTAACATCCACCCTGTTAGGGTTCTGACAACACAGAATCATCACCCTCTTTTCAGAGGTCTAACATAAAAGGTTGGCTTCCACGCTCAGAGATGTATTTGCAGAACTGCAGCTTCTGCTGCCTGGAGACTCCTACAGGAATCTACTTTTACCAACTAGAAATCCAGAATATCTGGTACCTCCAAGAACTTCTTTTCTGTCCATAATTCCCGAGGCTCCTGCTGCTTTGGCATTCCTCTCAGAGTCAGACAGTACTTCTGAGTTCTGGGTGGGGACCAAATCCTCGTCTTTAGTCAAGATGAAGTCTCCCTGATGGGACATACAAGGCAGGTTATTCATGTTTCTCACCATGTCTGTTTCTGGAGACTTTTAACAGCTTTGTTTTTTCTCATCTAAAACCCTCCACCAACATAACCTATTAAACCCATCACTGGTTTTGACAAAATAACACCCTTTCCCACCAAACCAACTTATTACATGCTACTGAAGCCATCTCCCTGGAAAGGGTGTCAGAACTCTCAGTCCTCACCGGGTCTCCGGAGCCATCTTCAGAAACCTCCTCATGTGTAGGAAGGACGTCCTTGGGAGCTGTGGCCGCGGGGGTGGCAGCGACTTCTCCCTCACCATGGACAGTAGAGTGGGGCTCAGGTACATCCTTGGTGTCTGGCACATCAGAGCTGGGGATTTTGGGCTGCAGCTCATGGACCACAGCTGAGGCTTCTGAAGGAGTTACGTGAACCACGGAAGGAAAGTGAGCAGTGGGGCTTCTCACTGTTGTTGTGACCACGTGGCTGGTTGGTTTCCCTTCAGGTGAGCCCAGGATGGACACTTCGTCCTTCACAGATACAACTGGTTCCTCTGTCACTAGACTACTGGTTGCAGAAGGAGACACTACTTCCTTTTCAGTTCGGCCCTCAATCCCAGGAGATGGCTGTTCACTGACATCCACTGGTGCTGCCAGTACTGAGGAGTTAGTTGGTTCTCCTGAGATTCTCCAGGTGTGAGACTGGTCAGTCAGGGGACCTGCAAAGCGAACAAACAAAAAAATATTATCCTTGACCAGTTCAGAGACCTATTAATAGTATCTTCAGGACACTGGTCTAAGGAGGATGCCTAACCTGCATAGCTAATTTTCATAGTAACAGCAGTTCAGTTTGTAACTCCTCATTCTTTTCAGTGGAATAAGGAAGGGACAGACGAATCTGCTATCCAGCAGTACTTTGACAGTCATCTGGTTCTCCCCAAGGCAAAAGTGCCTGCCTGTGGTGAGGCTGACAAGGGAAATCTGCTTTCAGTACACTGGTTCCTCCGGGTGGTTATCCAAGTCTTTTTCTATAAACACTTTTATTTGATTCAGAGCAGTCACACCTTCAGTATCTACCACATTTGGCACTGATTTCAGGGTCTTAATTTCTGCAGAGTTTAATCTAAAATACAAGAAGCCTGTAGCTGGAAAGAAGCAAGGGTACGATGCTTCAGCTTTCAGTAGGTTGCTCTTTTCTCACTAGCATCCCCTCAACTTCAGTGCTGAACACCAAAGGTCTCTCTCACGCAGTTTAGCAATCATTTTAATACACTTTTTCCCCTACCCTAAATCCCCTTTATCACTTATAAAAAATTATGGCCCATGGGAACATGCACATCTGATGACAGATAAAGTTTGCACTTCATACACGTCGGTAGGCGGGGGTTTACACACCCTCAAACGTTATCTCCTACCTGCTCATAAAGGCCTTGTTAAGATCTCTCTTCCCCATGACTTAAGAATAATTCCAGTTTCATAACATTCTTCACACAACATCTCCCATTAGCAGTCACATGGAGTCTACCTCTGCTTCTGCTCCCTTTCAAGGCTCCTACAGCTCATTTTCTACTAATTGTTAATATCTCAAGGAATACAAGATTGATAGACTGGGCTCTTTCTCTGCTCCTATCTCTCATATTCTGGGGCAGGGGGCTGTGTTTGGATTCCTCCCTCCACTCCCCTTCACTAGGGTGCTCACCAAGATCTCAATTGCCACATCCTAGAAGGATCAGGCACTGACAGTACAAGTGCTAATAACTCACCTGCACCTGAGCCTGAGAATGTATCATCTTCATCACCAGATGAATCAAGGTCTTCAGGGGGAAGGTTCAGATTTGTAGTTTGCTTTAAAGACAAGAGCAAACAGATAAGTCAGTGGTGAGATTGAAGTTATCATGTTGCTTGCACAGAGTCCTCTAGGGGCTCCTAGAGGTCACACAAACTTTCTTTGTTCAGATTGACTTTTATCATCTTCCCTCATTCCAGCTCCCCTCCCCAAAAGAGTAGTTCTGGTTAGTCTGTTTGGTGTTGGAAAGGTCAGTCTTGCTGTCTCCCTTCTCTGCCCTGCTTCCAGGCTGCAGCTGCTTTGGGAAAGAAGAAAGCAAGGAATCCATTCTGTGCTGCACCTGGGCAGCAGGCAATGCTCAGTGCTTACCAGCCTGTTTCAGGTGCTGACTGCTCGTGTCTTCCCTGTCTACCAACCACTGCATCTGCAAATCACTCTGTGGAGCAGAGGGAAGGGGAGGCAAAGGAGCTTGCCTTCTCTCCCTTTCTGACTCAAACACTGTTCACATATCTGAAACTACAGCACCTAACTGGAAGGAGAATCAAAGTCCCTTTTTATTAAGAGTGAGCACTCAAAATAAGCCCAGAGATAGAAGCAAGCCTTCCCTGTCGGAGAGTAAGCCCTGAGCTTTGTCCATTTGCACTCCAAGGAGTACACAGAGCACAGAAATTCAGCTGCTAAAAGAGGCCAAACCTCTGTTCTATGGCACTTGCTTGTCAGAGCATACAACATTCAAAGCTGTTCAGGATCTCCAAAGACGACAACACTCTTCTAGTATTTACTAATTTACTAATTACAGAGTGACTACTTCGTGCATCTTGTTGGCCTGTGCTGTATGCACTTACTGCTCCTATCAGAACAACATGCCTGACTGTCAGCTCATGAGTAGCCCCAGGTTTATTTCTGCAGGGCTACCATTACCTAACCAGTCATTTTCCCTTCTCAGATTTCAAAACAAAGTCCTGTAAGTCCCTTCTTCCAAATTTCATCTTTTTGACTTCCAACTACATTTCCTGTTTTCACACATTTTGACTTCTATCCCATCCTCAAGTCACTTTTGTCACCCCTTTCCAGCACCGCCATCTGCAAGTTTAGATGCTGCATTGAATCATCCAAGCTGTGGGATCCCTATGATCCCAAGAAGTGAAAAGTCTCATCTTATGATATAAAAAAAAGACATACATGCTTTCCACGTTTGCAGCCAGGCCCACTGTATTTCTCTAGCTTGCATTAACACAGTGTCACTTAAAAATGAGTATAATGCTCATCCTCTGGGATCCCAGAGTTAGCCAGAACTAGTGTGTGCTGTCAAAGCAATCCAGCCCCATAGCTGTCACTCTATTACCTACAATGGATGTGTTTACTGGTCCTATCTTCTTTTGAGTCTTTTTAAGATACCAAGTTTATCCAGTTTTCCATCCTGAATACCTTATCCACTCCCCACATTTCCACAGAACAATTAGTTTCCAAGGTGGTTAACTAGCCCATTAGAGTCCACCTCTCTGAAGACAAGTATCCAAACTGCTACCAACCTATTCAGCCCCAAGATCTCACCCCTTCTAGGCAATTACTAGTAGTTACGTGATTTTTTTTTTTTTAATAACAAGAAAGTAGGAACAAAAACCCCTCATATGGACATAAATTTTTTTTAGCTCTTTTCTTCCCTGCTGAAAATAAACCCCCAAAGCACTATACCTTAAGCTTCTGCAAGCATATTTCTAGAGTGAATTGCCCTTCCATCTCTTGCTTAACCTCAAGTCATGAGGTAATTTGGATTTTTAGATTTGTCCCTGCTTGTTTGCACTGCGCTTTTGTACCCTACCATGGAAAGTAGGACAGATAAGTACTTCCCGTGTGTTTTCCTTCTTGTGTCGAAGGGCGGTGACTCACACAGGCTGATCTCACCACACTTCAAATATTAAAGAGTCTGAACTGTCGGTGCATAAAGAATAAAGAAGGAACTGCCAGGCTGACCAAATTCGGCTCCCTCGTGTGCCCTTTCCAGTACGTTCAGAAGATAAGTGAGGCTTCAGAAATTGCACCATTTTTGTTGGTGGGGGTTGGGGGCCATATTTCTCCCTCACTTCTCACACCAGCAGTGGCAAGCACAACCCTTTGTTCTTCCACTCAGCCTGGCTGAGTGCAAAAGGAGAACGTGTTGCTAAAGGTGGGGGTTGCGTTCTCCTCCCAGTGGGAAGACTTCCTTGAAGCAGCTAGAAAACAAACTCTCCAGCTTTTCATTGACATAAGGGGCTGCCAATACAGCTTAAGATTGTATCACCATACACCTTCAGCAAGGATCGAGGCTGCCTTCCCCCCAAATCTGAATATTCAGGGGTAGCTCACACTGATTTCTGACAATACCTGGACAGACTGGTTGTCTGCAGACCTCAACAACCCTCCTGAATGGATTACAGACCGTCAAGAAATAAAATGGCAACTCTTGATCTCACCTATTGAGCCTGCACCCCTTCCCCTTGTGGGGGTAAACAGGCAAGGCCTGTTCAGTCAAGCCACAGCTCCTTTGTTGTTACCAAGTCTGTCCAGATACCCTTACACCTCCCCTCACACCTGAGCTCTGAGCCCCTTCCCAGGCTGCTGCAGGCTCTGCTTCTCCATAGCCTTTGTTATGTACCTGTTTGATTCCTAGCTTGATTTCTGTATCTGAGCAGGGATAGTGAGATCCTCGGAGGAGGAGGAGGAGGGAAGCCCAGTGCAGCCCAGCCTAAACCCATGGAGAGCCATGGTGTTCCAGTGCAGAGCTGTCCAGCAGCTGCTCAGCACCCACCCTCCAAACACAAAGGTGGACTCGGACCAGTCCAGGTCCCCTGAGGTTGGCTGCTGCACTCAAAAAGAATAATACAAAACATGAACCAGGATCAGTAAAGTCTGTCTTCCACAGTTTTATGTGAGAACTTAGTGATGTGACATGTCCCAATGTGTCTTTACCCCTGCTGCTCCTCTGGGCATTGTGGCACCTCCCTTTGACCAGGCAGTCTGAGGCTTGGGATCTGAGAGGGACTTTCTTTGGCCCAAATACTCAAGGGACAGTATAGGATTTTGTACATGTGGATAGCAGTCAGAATACCCACAAAATGCTGTAACTTCATGACATCATCCAATTTCATGACACACAAGCATTAAGGAACATTTGCCCAATTTATGTAACTGTATGGTTATATAAAGACTACATTTCCTGCTCCATAAATTACAGCTTCAATGGGCATAAAAGACAGTAACCTCCTCCACAAAATACAAGTACTTCAGAAAGGCCATGCTTCTATAATGATCTGCTACTGAAGGATTTCAGACACAGCAAGGTTAGAAAACACTGACTCAGGACAGCATTGGAAGGGACTGAACTGATTTGGGTTTGCATCAGGAAGACAGACCGTGCTGTTCAAACAACAAACACCTCATGGTCAAGGTTTTTCCATGACCTTTTATTGAAGCTGAGTTACACCAATGGGAAAGGTTTTGATTAGCCAAGAGCATTAGTGGCACAGAACACTGGGTTGTGCTATCATACAGTAGAGCTGAAAATAAATTCCAGCTTAAAACAAGCTTACTCTACCTTTCAGACAGTGGATCCTTTGAAGGATCTCTGATGGTGTCTCATGTACTCCAGTCAAAAAATTGTTAAATTCTTACCGTGCACCTACAACACAGTACATGCTTTTTTATCATTTAACATGTGCATCCTACACATGCTTTTTTACCATTTAACAAGCTTGTATGGTTTTATTGGGTTTTTTTTAGCAGTTCAGACAGCTGGTTGGAAATACTTGTCCAGTCCTTTTGATTTGCTGCCACTGAATTCAGTTGCATGTGAGGCATAAAAATTTTAACAGTATTTTCGATATGCTTTTACCAGTTCTCATTAACCAGTGGAAGACCCTCTTCCCCAAGGATCAAAGCAGCCTGTTCAGGGGAAACCCTGGGGTGACTTAACTTCTGCTCTTGCTGAGCACTGCATTGTTGCAGAACAATAGTTATTCAGTTCTGCTGGGACAACCAGAAATCTGCTTAGTGGCATCTTCAATTTAATCAACAATGGGCCAGGCTTTCACAACTCATTAGCAATATTATTGGATCCAGAAGTCTGACATAGTCCAGACCTTTTTTCTTTTTTAAAGTATCATTTTTAACTATTCTTCAGTCTTCATCTTGGTCAGAGTCTCAAAACAAGAGTACTTCTATGCTTCTCCCATGAGCTGCCACCGAGCTCCCTCCTGCTACAGCAGAGATCTGAAGGACTCTCTCATGATGAAGGGGAGATTTATAGTTGTTTAGTTGATCTAACCCTGCCCAAACTGGGAACCACATTTATTTAATTTGATACATGCAAAAGGAAAGAGCTTTTCTCAAATTGCTCTTTGAGGTAAGCAAAACCACTGGCTCTGCCACAAGCTGCTACAAGCCCTTAACTAGATTAAGGATGATTTGTATCCCACTCTTATTAATCCTAGTTAGTGATCTGCAGTGTCAAAAACACTTGAAATCCTCCATTATCTGAATAAAGCTGTTAAATTTGCACATTTATTTCTCCTAATAAATCCTTCTTACTCAGCTGAAAAGGAATGAAGTGTAATCTCTCCCACCTCAAACACCTCTCTAACTACCCTGCAAGAGTATTCCAACTGCATGCGAAGGAAAACCAATGGCTTGCTCTTGTTTAAGAGATACATAAGAGCAAGACAAGCATTTGCCCTGTAATTTGGTTACAATACAGCATGGAGAAGAATACTTTCACAAGAATTTGAACAATTAATTCTTAAATAAACTCAAACAGCCTTTCACCTTTTCCTACACACTGAAGAGCAGAAATGCTATCTGAGGCAGAGCAGCCTGAAGAGCTTCTAACCTCAAAGTAATATTGTTATTAGTGTGGGGGGAAGACAAAACCACCTGCTGAAGGAAACTTTAGCTTTGTTAAACCTTGATATTCTGCAGTTAATAGCCCATGCACCATTAACCCCAACCCCAGATGTCCATGGTCTGGAGACAGCTTAAACAGTTAAGGAGGGAAAAAAAAATAAGAAAAAAACCCACGCAACAACGAAAAAAATCCCCATTGTCACGGGTTGACCCACCAGCATCCTCACCTATCCCCCTTCTTTTACAGGCACACACACTGCTGGAATTAAGTTGGCCATGCACACCTTCACTTGTAACAGTCAGCCATAAATTCTGGAACAGCTGAAACAGAACTGATGCTTTTATACGGCAAGTCAAGAGTGAAGCTTGCATACAAGCCTGTTACATCAAAACTCAGCAGCAGTATGGCACCACCTCACCTAAATTCTCTTGCAGCTGTTTCTCCTACTACTCCACTGTTCAAAATAAACCCTGGTGCTGCTTGGTGACCATGCAGGTTAATGAAGTATTTCTGTTCCTAGAGGAGCCAAAGATGCAAACTAACAGCACAGGACACAGAGGGCAAAGACAGCTACAAGCCATCCCACAGTCCAGGGGCTGGACAGCCTAGATTTAAGCATTAAACATTTTATCCCTGGCTTGTGTTCCAATCAAGGACTGCCTTGATGGCAGGGTGGTTGGAACCAGGTGATCTTTATGGTCCCTTCCAACCTAAACCCTTTACGATTCTATAAACAAAGTTACCAGCACTGCTTATTTCCTTGTGCCCTCCCTGTTTCAGATGGTGGTGCTCCCCTGTGCCCTCAACAACCTTTTGATGCTTATCAACAAGCATCCCCACCCTTCCATCCATCAATCTGTGTCACCTGGAGCAAGACTGGTTAGTGGCTCACACAGTGCTCCTTCCATAGGGAAGCAAGTGGAAAGCAAAGGATGCTCTTTCACTCAGCAAGGCAAGCACCATTTTAGCAGAAAGGGGTTAGCAAGCCAGTTAATCTGGATGCTTGTCTATCAGATCATTATTAGTATAAAGAAATAAGGAAAATCTTGGTTAATTGCATTTTACTGGCCTCCTTTTTTTATTTTTGGCCGGTGACTTGAGAGAGAAGTCCTGGTTGTGTTTGAACTCCCTGATCATCACACAGCAGCTTCCTCCTGGCACTCAGCTCTCAAAGGCAGAGAAACACCTTCCAACAGCTGCTCAAAATAGGATGAGAGCTCTTAGGACCTACTCCACCATGGGCAGAACAAAACAGACTGCAGACTGCCCACTGTTCACTAGGTGTTGAGCCTCCTTTTATTCAAGCTGTAGGAGCATACCCTGAGCCTTTGCACAAGATGCAGTGGCCAAGGAAGAGCATCCAGCTACGCCACAGGCAGAGCAGCCAGTGTCCCAATGCTTCTACAGGCTCCCACTATTGCCCAATCAATTTTACATTTTCTCCTTAGTGTGACAGGGCAACTTTTTTTAATTAAGTAGGGCAGAAATACAGCAATCAACATGCCAAGAGCAAAAATGAACCAGTGTGTCGCCATCAGGTTGAGTTTCACTTTGTACAGCAGGTCCCTTTAAACTCCCACCTCCCACAAGAGCATGTCACTTCATGCTTCCTAGACCATCCCCTGCATGTCTGTTTGTGCACTCTCATGGCAAACCAGATGAGGGAACTGGTCTTGTTAAACAAAACAAAAGAGAAAAAAAAAAAACAAAGAAAGAAAGAAAATAAAAGAGGATAAAATATCATGCAAAGAATTTTCCAGCAGGACCAGTTTCCCAATCCTACTCAGTGCATGAATGCACAAGTGTTTGTGTTGGCACAGGGCAGAGCGTGGCAGCCAGGGCTGCTAAAGCACTCACACAGACTCCCAGCCTGCGCTCCGGGATGCTGACACTCATTATTCCCCAACCCGCCATGCATTATGGAAATGCACATCACCAGACTGCAGGCAACACGCAAATCAGAGCCTGACTCAGAGGGCCACACAGGTTCATACAAAAATGGGCAAGGACAGGGGTTGTAAGGAGAGTTCTTTCTGCAGTATTTGTTCACGATGGATGATGTTTGTTCCAAGGTCTGACAGCAGTGCTTTTGAGTCCTCCCAGCCCTCCTGGGGGTAGGAGTACACAGTAGCCAAGGCCAGACAAATGTCTTGTTCAAACGGGAGCAGTTCTCCTTTCATCCTGGGCCACCTGAACTTTACAGGATGCCCACTGCAATTGCCATTTAGTCCTGGACAAAGAGTACATTTAACATCCTTCAGCAGAGAGGGCTGAGCAAAGCTGGAGTAGCTGGAGTTGCAGAGGGCTATGGATTCCACAGCAGGGGAAGCCCATGGCCACGCACACAGCAGCAGGGACAGCACAGCAGCTGTGCATGGGAGCCCTCTGTGCCAGCTCCGATATTCAAGAGCTCAACTACCTCTCAACTCCTTCTCAGCCATCTCCACTGGCAGCCTGGTCAGTACCTCAGCAATACAGAGCAGCACGTCACAGCCTGTGCTCCTGCTTTTTCACCTGGACAATGTGTCAGGCAAGTAAATTACCACACGCTGCTTTCAGTCACACCAATCTGCTCCTTCCAGTCAAGCAATGCAGCCCAGGCCGAAGACTGAACCTCACCACAGGTCAACACATCCACAGACACGGTACACAACAAGCACACAACTCTGTATCAGTGACAGGCCATCACAGTACGGTCAGAAGTGGGGTCCCTTTTGTCTCCCACGTTCAAGGCAGCCTGTGCTTTGAAGATGCAGTCTAATGAGAAAGCTCATTTCCCTGCAGCTAATCTCATGAGAAGCAGCCAGTTCAGTTTTATGTTATAAACCACTTTTCTTTAAAGATCCTTCCCTGCAGCCCTTTAACATACTTGATAGTTCAGGCATTTGTTTCTTGAGCTATCACAAGAAAGCCACAGCCAATGTGTAAGCTTAAAGGGTTGTGCAAAGTAGGTGCAGCTCACTTAGGCCATTCATCCTGGGAAATTAATTTCAATCTACTTCAGCTGGCTTGAGAGATGAGCAGTGAGGTGCCTAAGTCAAGACCAGGCAAACCTAGCTTGTTTTAAAACCCTCTGACTTAAAGTCACCAGCACTTCTTACTTCCTAATGTAGCAAAACCAGCAGAGAAGATTCATTCTTATAGCAAAAGCCACTTCATGTGGTTGTTTAGAAAGGTGCAGACCAAGAATTGCTTGGTTTCAGCAGAGGCTAGAGGTGGGCCACCCATCCCTGAAACCTGACAAAGTAAGGCTAAAGAGGGGAGCATGCTGGCAGGCAGAACATATTTATGAAATGGAAACCCATCCAGCAGAGGACTCCAGCAGCCCAAACCCCATTACCCATGCATGCTGGTAACTACAGCACAGATAAATGTGACTCTTTTGCCAGCAGAAGAAATTAGAAGTGACCGTATCTAAATCCCTGCTGCCTCTTCCTGCTGCACACATGCAGCCCCTGCAGTGAAGTTCAAGCGGGGAGGAAAATCAACTCCCCTCACACAAGGCATCAGCAGCCACAGCCACTTTAAATAAAAGACTGGACTTTGCAGTGTTGCTTTCAGCACATATGAACACACTG
Organism: Rhipidura dahli; assembly: GCA_013399225.1. Taxonomy (NCBI): domain Eukaryota; kingdom Metazoa; phylum Chordata; class Aves; order Passeriformes; family Rhipiduridae; genus Rhipidura; species Rhipidura dahli. The sequence continues at coordinate 75,963 of VXAC01001799.1, forward strand.
AGTTTATGTCTTCAGCACCCTTTGACAATTATTCCCAACCAGCTGACCTGTGGTGGAGGCAAATTCCTTTCCTTGCCCCATGTCTTGCCACCAACTCACCCTGTTCAGGGATCAGCACTGAGGACTGTCATTGGAGTTAAACTTGCTACAGAACCAGAGTTTCTGACACAAGTGCAACAGTGAGCTGGAGATTGCCTGGCTGCTCCTTTACAGCGTGTGTGGGCTGGAGAAGCCAGTCTCCTCTCTCCATACACCTCAGAAACCACCCAGCTCCCAGTGAAGCAGAGCAGGTGGCATTGCAGCCCTGAGGCTGCTGACTGGAGTCCAGGGCAGGGTTTGAGGGCAGAGCTGCAGGCAGTCAGCGCCCCATTTGGGACTGGCTTCCCCCAGCAGCCCTGCGGGCTGGGAAGGTGCCAGGATGCCGGGGGGCTGGGCCCTGCCCGCGGCTGCAGCAGCCGGCAGCGCTCCGGGGCAGCAGCAGCCGGCACGGGCGGCTCGGGCACCCGGCTCCCACAGCAGCACACCTCGCTCTGGTCATCTGCAGCCACTCAGCTCAGCAAGTGACAGCTGGGCAATCAGAGGTGTGGCTGTAGGAAAGCAAGATGTGCTCTGTGGCATCTCAAGGCTTCCAGTCAGGCTGGTGGCACCCTGTGCATTGCTGATGCCTGTCAGCAGCACACGTGTGCCCCTGGCCCAGGGAAGCCTGTTTCCTGGAGACAAATGCTGGGCAATTCGGCTGGTGGAACTACTACCCATTTCAAACGAGCTCCGTGCCAACTTTTATGTGATCAGCAAACTACCACAAGCAATGCTGCAGCAGCACAAGTACTCTGACCTGAGCAGACATGGAAGTCAAAAATCACCTCATCACTATGCTACACAGTACTGTGAGGGGGAAAGAAGCTGTCCTGCTTCACCTGAGGAAGGAAAGCCAACATGCAGTCAGGAACAATTGTCAGACAAGAGTAAATGCAACAACCTTCAGTGTCCAGACACACGGATAGGAAAAGACTCAGGTTCTTATCTCAAGAGTTTCCCTCTTCTCCACCCTGAACTCCTGCAATTACCTAATATGAGATATGCCAAGGAGCCAGGAGACAAAGCTCTAAGATTTCTTGAAGGATCATGAAAGAAACACTTTCAGTCTATTACTGACACATACATGTTTCTAATTTGAGCAAATTGCTTGCAGCGCTGAATACTGAATTAGTGAAATCCAAGTTTCAGTCAGAAATCCCTAGTGTACCAAATGAGGAGCTTGTACTTAGGGCAGGACTTGTGGTTCCCAGCAGCTGGGATGTTGTTTAAACCTCAGCAGAAAGATAAACTTGCAACCCTGGAGTGCCAAAGGCCTCAGCTAAAGCTATTGGTAAACTGAAGTGAGACTACTTAAACTTACAAATACTTGGCCTTAAAACAACAAAAAAGCTGACCAGGTGTTCAATTAGTTACACAGAGTTACCGTGGAACTGCCCAGACAATGTTTCATAAGAGGATATATCCTATAGCAACCGGATATGCACAAGACTACAGAAGTTACCTTTTATTTGCTTACAGTTCAGGGAGAGAAACACCTGTCATCTGCAAGGCCTGTTGCTATCAAACTCTGCTCTATCCTTCCCAGCTGACCTGCTCACAGTTTCCCTTACAGAACTTACATCAGCTCCTTCATACCATGACAACAGCCCAAGCCCCAAAACCCAAGACAAGGCCTTCTTGTTTGCTTTTGTAAATTCCACATTTTCTTCAGAGGGTTGCACAATGAAGTCTCCAATGCTTGTGAAATTATTTTTTGCTAACAAACTGTATTTTCCATATACACATCCCAGACATGTTCCCTTGGAATGCTGTATTTCACTACAGATCTCACACCCAACTTCTCAGCTGCAGCATCGCCACCAGCCCTCTCAACCACAACCCTGACTGAAGAGCTGATGGATCTGGGAACTGGAAGCACCCAGAAGGAGCTGCCTGGCTTGAACAGGCACAGCCCAATGTCTCTCTCACATGTGCACACCAGATGGCCGGACCAGGGACATCCCACAACCTGACCCCTTGGCGTGGTCACTTGTCAGGGTGCTACAGAAGACCCTGACTATTTGCAAGGGAGCTACAGAAGTGAAACTAGGGCATCAAAATGAGCCAAGAGTTGGCATTCCACAGCACCCTTCTGATTCAGTTATAGCTAAGCTCCAACCAGTTCTCAGGGACTCTGTTCTTGCACAGCAGGGCTCACAGCAGTCAGCACCAGTCTGTTAAGAGGGAACTCAGGAGTCTCAATCAACAGCTGGACTCACACAGACCATGCAGGCAGCTTTACATTTTGGGTTTGACCCAGTGCAAGGCAGTTCCTGCATCTTGGCAGGTCTTACACCAGCACACACTGGACTCAGTGATCCTTGTGGAGTTCCAACCCAGCACATTCTACGATTCTTGGTGTTCTTTTTATGTTTGTTTTTACGGCTCACCATAGCCAGATTGCATGTGATGAAACCAAGTCTCTCCCTCCATTATGAGGCATGCTGTCACATCTGTTTTACCCACAGGATCTCAGTGTTGACGAAGCCGAGGTTGTTTATAATGCAGAAGTCATCCCTGCTAACAGACACGGTTACACCACCACAACTAAGCCATTCACAAAAGGACTGAAACATCACCACGGGCACATCTCACATCAGGAATACCCTGTTCCCCTATCCCAAGAGTCTGCTCAAAGAGGCATCTTTCAGCATTACCCCCTCCTTCTACAACAGCCCTAGCAGCTGCTAAAGAAAAGCAGCATGCAAGTGTTTTGGGTGCTACTGGTCTCCTTGGAATAAGCAGCAGTAGCTCAGATGGTTTTTGGGCACAAGCTGGACCACATTTCACCGAGTTATTCTAAGGTAGAACACAGTTCAGACTGCATGAATTCCCTTTGAGAAACCTGTGTGCTCACAACCACTGGAGTGCACAGCCAGTGATCTACCCATATAAAATGACACTAGGACACTACTGGTCTCTGTGTTCAGGTTTACAAAAGCATTGCTAACCCTGCACATACTACAAAGTTCCAACAGCAGTTGCCCCATTCACAGTTCAATTATGCAACACCTCAGTGAGATTATGGGAGCTGACTGGTGTACTTCCATGCTGAGTCACGAGGGTGTTGAAGTATCATCTTGGTGATGAAGCACCAAGTAAAATCCTCCCATCAGAAACAATCTTAAAAAAGCCCACTGCTGCAACTGTGGTCCCAGTCACTTGTTGTTCCACTCATTAAATTAATGGACATTAGGCATTTCTTGGCCAAACACCTACTGGCTTAAACTGACTCTGACCCAGTCACCCAGTTACACTGTTTCATGCCACATCTGTGCAGCAGAGCCATGAATAAAGGCATGTTACAAAGGCAAGATAAATCAGAGCTTCCCTGTGATCTCAGCTGTTATCCAAGTCCCACCTTATGCCTTCATTTTTGGGCACACAGCTTGTTCGTCTGTCTTCCCCATGGCCTTCTTTCAGTGCAGTCACCAATCAGGTGGGGGGGGGTTGAGTTTAGTGGGAGATGCTACGATGCTTGTGTGCTTGAGATGTTCCCCTGCTACATACAGGCAACTGCAAGATTTTAAGCTGTGATTTGGACATCCCTGTGTTTTATACATCTGTACTGTGAAGAGACAAGAGACACCACTAATGGCACCACTGATAGACTAGGGGGCAAAGTGAAGTCAATAAAACAGTGCTGAAATTGCAAGGCGAGGTGGCTGCTTTACTGCCAAGTTACTCCTAGCACAGCATGTCATTAGTTCAGAGAGGTTTCTGTCAAGAAGCACCAGCAGGATAGCCAAGATGCTGTGTAACAACAGATCAAACCTGTGGGACACCTGTTCAAATATCACTAAGTTGAAGATATTTCATACATATGAATAAACTTCTGGGTCTACACACTAACTACCAACTCCAGCCAGCACATTACCCCTCTAAATAAAGCAGAGCACAAAATGCTGAAGGACCCCTTTATGGGCCAAGAATAAAAGCACAGGCCGAACCACTGGCATCTACCAGCACCATCACAACAACAGTGAATGCTGTCCCAGGTGTGCAGTATTCACCTCACAATCCTCAGCTGATTGATTGCACAGGATTTCTCACACAACTATACTTGCTCATCTCTCTGAAGTATCCAAACCAGGTTCAGTTTGCAACAGAAGAGTTGTGATCTTCTATTGTGAACTTTCACTCTCTTCTACTGGATACTGCAGTTTTCTCAGCTTCATAATATTCTGGGCCTGCAGCCAGAGACCCACTGGCTACATCATACTAGTAAATTAAATAATATCAGAGAACATCCCCAGGCACTAGAACACAACCAATACCATCATAGTATTGAAATGATTTATGGCATAGTTTTGAGCCTTGCCAACCAGTACGCCCCCAAATAAGCACAGGAAGGTTCTCAGCAGGCAGTCTGGTGAGGAGGGTGCATTACAGAATAGGTCAGAAAGCTAAATTTCCTACACAGTTGTGACTCTAGCATTTAAGATGGCCACAGGACACCTTGTGTCTAATGTGCTTTACTGTACTGGGCTTGTGTGGCAAGATTTTGGTAGCAGGGGGATTTACAGGGGTGGCTTCTTTAACTAAACAGAATTCCCCCCATGCCAGACAGACCCAGAGCCAGCTGGCCAGGACAGACCCACTGCTGGCCAAGGCTGAGCCCATCAGTGACAGTGGCAGTGCCTCTGGGATAATGCAGTTATCAAGGGAAAAGAAGTTACTGCAGCCAGAGAAGAGTGAGAATATGTGAGATCAACAACCCTACAGACACCCAGGTCAGTGAAGAAGAAGGGGCAAGAGGTGCTCCAAGTCCCAGAGCACAGATTCAGCCCCTGGTGAGGCAGCTGTACCCCTGCAGCCCATGGAGGAGCAGAGATCCGCCTGTCAAGGATGCCACAACACAGCAGGAAGATGCCAAGATGCCCAAAGGAGGGTCTGATCCCATGGGAAGCCCATGCTGGAGCAGGCCTCTGGCAGGACCTGTGGCCCCATAGAGAGAGGAGCCCACACCAGACCAAGTTTGCTGACAGGACCCATGACTCTGTGGGGAAGCCGCGCTGGAGCAGCCTGTCCCTAAAGGACTGCATCCCACGGGAGGGACGGACCCATGCTGGAACAGTTTGTGCAGAGCTGCAGCCCATGGGAAAGACTCAGGTTGGAGAAGCCCCTGGAGGACTCCCTTCTGTGGGAGGGACCCTGCACTGGAGCAGGGGAAGACTGTGAGGGGTTGTCCCCCTGAGGAGGAGGAGCAGCAGAGACAATGTGTGATGAACCAACCACAGCCCCCACTCCCCATCACCTTGAAATCCTGAGGGAAAAAGTTGGAGAATTTGGATTAAAGTGAAAAATGGAGGGAAAACTGGGGACAAGGTGTTTTTAAGATTTGGGCTTACTTCTCATTATCCTACTCTGAGTTGATTGGTAATAAAATCAATTAATTTTCCCAAGCTGAGTCTGTTTTGCCCATGACAGTCACAGGTGAGGGACTGCCTTAACTCCCTGCCCTTATCTTGACCCATGAGCCTTTTGTTGTATTTTCTCTCCCCTGCCCAGCTGAGGAGGGCAATGACAAAGCAACTTTGGTGGGCACCTGGTGCCCTGTCAAGGTCAACCCACCACATGTACTTACAAGCACCAGTGTAGGAAGGTTTGGTGAATCTTTTTAACCCCTTCTGGCTGCATGCTGGGTGGGGGGAGGGCACACTGAGCATTTAGCACTTTTGAGCTACCAGAGTAATAACTTCTAATTATTCATAATCACATCTTCCAGCTTGTGTAGAAAGAAGCTCACCAGTGTTTCACAGCTCAGTGCAACTACAGATGCAGACTGGGGAACTTTCTGCAGGTTAAACACACTTCAGAGGGAGCCGGTGCTGCTGGAGGATTAAGCCAGCAGCTCTCCTCTGCAGGCCATGAGTCAGTCGATGTGAGCACACGATAGCAGAGCACTCCTTGCCACTGCCCAGACATGCCAGAGTCAGCCTCTTTTGTTCCGTGCTTTGTTCACTGATGGGAAAGTAGTCACGATCTAGATGATTCCTCCTCCGTTAGGACAGAGATTTAGAAGTCAAAGCCGTCTAGCTGCAGGCTGTTCGGCAAGTTTCGATGCAAGCCTCACCACCACTTTTCCACTGCACGTGGGTGCCACTTACATGCTGCTAGAGCCAGTGAGGTGGACAAATCTCATTTGTCCATCAAATCTGCTGCTGTGAGAGTCTCTATCACAGTTTCATAAGCAATGGAGCACAGCAAGTGAGTGAAGAATATCACATACATCGGCATATTAGCATCTGTGTTAGATACAAATTCAAGCAAGCTCTGCAGTTCCTCTAGTTTGGGCTTTTACCCATCAGCTTCTTTGACTGAAGGAAGCCTGAACTCTGTCCCTAAAGGAGATCCCCATTGGCTGCTCAATGGGATGACAGGTTCTCTCCTCTGCAGACGCTTTTAGCAGACACTGATGTTTTGGTAGATCAACAGGCTGCTCCGAGCTCCTGTGGTTGTGCAGGGCACAGGCATCCAATCTCCCAGATCACCATCCTGGGGCCAGGGCACACAGCCTCCAAACTCTGCTGTCAGCTGGATAACAAGTAGCACTTGACAGGTATAGATGTCTCTCTCTACAAATACATACATACCTATATTTGTATTTCTCCACTCTACTGGTCTCAGAGCATAGAAAAAGGCTGCATGGGATCCTGTTCTGGGACAGGAAAGAGCCAGGTAGTCTCTTCCTACATCACTGTAGCTGCCAGCTCTGACCCCCAGAGAACATACAAAGGCTTCCTACTAGCACAGGCACAGCAGTACCACTGCTACAACATGGAGCTTCACAAGAGCTCTCATCTGGAACTCGTTACATTAATCACTGCTTGCTCTCTAGAAGGCAGACTGGCTCCACTCACCCCTGCCCACCTCTGGCTTCAATCTACAGTCTGCTCCTCCAGTAATCCCTATATGCAAGGGGCTGGACCGGAGCTGCTGCCTGGCTCTGACCAGGATGTGTACAGCCACCAGCATTAGAAACTAATTAGCAAGAGCTTTCCTGTGTTCAGCACAGGACAGACATGGTCTGCAGTGCTGCCCAGAAAGCATCCAGCTCCCCTTCCAAGCGGAATGGAGTTCAAGTTTCCTCACATTTAAAAGAGGCAATAAGCTCCCCATCACGTGGCAGAGGCAGACAAAGAGCAAGCCCCAGTCTCCAGCTATGGCTTGTGTGTGCTCAGGTAACAGAGCCAGAGCACTTGGAGGAGCTGTGTGAACTGGCTGTACTTCGCATAAGGTTGTATTTGGCTGACAGGAGTGTGTGCCTGGGACTGCCCACAGCCAAAAATCAAGACTGTCAGCCTTTGTTTCCATGACTGGCAAGCAAGACATTGACATGACTGCACAGGTTGTAATGTGAAGTTACACAGTGGAGTATGACAACACAGAGCCTCCATGCAAGGCGGAATACCCATGAGTATCTGAAGCTGTAGGTTGGCAGGCAGTTTCCTATCTGTCATATCAGGACCCTTGAGTTAGTTAGGAGGCATTCTGCAAGAGCAATCTAGATGACCTTTCAGTTATTAGAAAAATCTGAACACTAAGACACAAAATGAGTGGACATTAAAGAGAACCATGTTGCAAAAATATGGGCTATGGAGAAGATAGTTCTGCTAGAAAGCACAGCAGCAAGACATGGAGGTAAAGCAGCAAGAGTTCTTCAACTGATCAATACCCCAAGGAGTTTCTGAGTAGAAGCCCAGCAGGGAAAGCCATGACTTGCAACATCTCCATGACTCAGTGGTAACTGCAGCTCCAGTGACTCAACGGGAAGTTCTATTGCCAACTCCATCCAAATCCCACTAACACACTGGTTCCCATCCAGCAAAGCAAGCCTCACTGGAGAGACTGGTCTCAGCAGCAAGGTACAAACATTACAGTCGAGCGTGGCAAGGAGCCCAAGCTAACAGACTCCACTGGACCTGTGCCGGTTCCACAAGACCCAGAACGCCGACTGCAGCCAAGCACTGTTTGAGAAACAGCGAGCTTGGGAAACCACCACATTAGCAGATGTTGCCCCACAAGAGTTGCTTGTAGGAGGTCCAATATCTCACCTTGAGGTGAGGCTTCACAGAGCTGTAACTTTTCCATGAGCATCCCCACAGCAGAAAGTGCGCTGTCCTGGGTTTCTAGCCAGGCCAGATAAGGCTCGTCACTGCGGTACACCAGTAGCCAGCAGAGCAGCAGTTCAAGTGAAGTACACTTATCAGCCCTAACTCAGAGACCTGTTAACAAGGCTGACACTCAGCACTCCAAAGGAGGCACAACATGCTTTCTGGACTTAAGAGTATCTTCTCAGCTCAGAAGGGAACCTGTATGAAACACCGTAAGTCCTTGCACTGTTGGCTAAAACAACTTCCCCACTGTAAATTCACTGTCTGTATCAAAGTCTAGGGATTAACAAAAGCTCCTCATGTCTAATCCACAAATAAACAGTACCTTTAAACATTACAATGCTCTGATGCCTACTCAACAGCTCATAGCTATCCCCCCAACTATATGAACTTATGTTTCTGCTCATATATATTCTGCTCATTTCAGAATGCTGAGACAGGACCCAACTATAATCCCCAGTTTCTTCCACAACCTTTAGCAGAGCAAGACTAAAGGTGCACTAGAACAGGAGAGAGCTGCTGTTCTAGCCAACAGCTGATGTTTCCCACTACTTTGTTGTTTGTACTCTTGGTACAAACACCACCTGTCCAGTCTGTTTGTTTATGGAGAGTTACCATAAAAAGTCCATCACTTCGAGCTGAATCGCTCTCAGATAAAGGCACCAAAGTAAAGGTGTCTGTGCTCCTTTTGAGATCTAGCCAACAAAGCCCTGACAAAGCAACTCACCCTGGAGAAGACGTGCAGGGGCTGGTCAGATAATCGCTCTCCTTGGCTCCACTGATTACATCGCCTTGACTCTAATGAGGGCTTAAGCACCCAGCACACAGACACCTACATTTAGGTGCCTTAGCATCAGCTGAACGCTGTCCTGAGGGACTAGTGCCATTTGAACACAGCAAGCCCATCAATCTTCAGCTGTCATGGAGTGCTGTCTTAGATGTCTCCTACTCTTTATTATCTCAAAGCTATTAGGATAAAACACTAACGCTGCAATGCTGAAGCACTGCAATTTTATAATTGGCAGCACCCACTCAGGAAAATGCCGATCTCTCTCCCAAGGAGCTCCCTCCTCTCTGTAAGGAGGCCCTAAAATCCCAGCTCCTCAGATGCCAGAAACAACTGTGGAATGTCCCTGTCAGGGGTATTAGTAAGGTTCTTGGACACATGAATTACTTCAAACGAGGTTACGACAAAGTGCTAGTACACAGGCCACTTGGAGACATCTGAGTACAGGCAATGCAAAACACATTACTTAAAATGGACTGATTTTGCTGCTAAAATAGCAGCCTACATTTCAGGTTCGTGCACTAACTTAATTTTATAAGGCTTACAGGTTTCTTGCACTTGCTGTAACTTGTCTTGGGTTGTTAGAGAGGATTGTTTGGTTTCCAGAAGTTTCAGAGTGCTGCCATTAAAAATGTTAGCTCTTCTCACCACTTGAAACTGAGAGAAACCTGGAACAAAGACTACGAAATAGCACCAGAGCCCCCTTACACGACACAAACTCCAGCTCATCTGTCACTGCTCTACTCAGAGCTGACCAGTCTACTCATAGCAATCACCACTTCACAGGGAGGTGGCCCCAGCAAGAGAGTGTTCAGATGGAGAGGCTCTGTTTACAGTATTTGATGAATATTGTGACACTGCTCTCTACATACTATAGAAGAAAGTGTTTCCTCCTTATCCACTGCCTGCATGTTTAACGAGCAAGCTGGACTACCTAATTTCTTCTAATTAGTTTACATTCAGATAGGAATGACATCACCCTTGGAAGAAGGTTTGGCCTGCTCTGCTAAGCTCGTGTCAGCCACCAGCATGCACCTATTCCAGACGAAACAAGCAGAACCCTCCTTCCCCTCACCATACGGGCTGGATTGCCCACTGCCCTCCTGCAACAGGATGTGCTTCTTGGCTCAGTTGGCTTAATGGCAGTGTTATACTGTTGCCATTTGAGAGAATAACAAGGTTAAACTGTTAAAATATAAAGATATATCAGCCTTCTTATTTCAAGGAACTCCATGCCCCCGTCATAACAACAGAGGGCAATTACTCTCATAAAGTGTGTTTTAAGCAATAAAGTGTCACCTTGAAGGAGACCAGGAACCTCCCCAGTTATTCCAGAAGGTAAGAGTACTCAGGAAGAAAACAACTATTGTTTGGCCACTTTCTTGCTCCTGTTTATTATTCCAGTGACAATATGCATAGGTGAGTCTCATTACAGAGCAAGAGCCAAGGGCCAAGCCACATGCCAGCAGCAGTGGCAGCCATCCCAACGATCAGACCACCAAGAACCCAACACAACCATAGCAATGCCCACAGCACTGCAGTCTGGCAGATTCCAAGTACTGTGCAAGGTCATTCCACTTCTGTGCCCAACACAAGAGGTTTTCAGCCACTTGGTGCAAAATCATAATTATTCCAGATAGGTGGGAAAGGCAGAGTAGTCCCTGTCACTGACATTTTGACATGGGGAAAAAAGCCATGTGATCACTAGAAGGGAAACAGCCCCAGTGCTGAGTCACCCTGGAGAGCCCCGAGGACTTCTGCTCCTCCATGTGCTCACCCTGAAAACCCCTCGATCTGCAGTGCTACCCAGGCCTGAGTGTCTCTTAGGCACAGGAGAACTCCACACAAGCATTTACTTCATGGCCTTATCATTTCTAGTAAGGAATATTTATCCCAGGGGGATTTTATCCAAACACAGTACAAAGGCTGCAAATTAACTGCAGTTTCCCCACTTCATCAACCAGAAGCTTACTCAGAAGTTGAGAGCAGAGCCTTCCTCCCATGGCACAGTGCTGCCTACACTCACGTTTGTAATTTTTTGCCATCTCACAACGACTCACTGCCATGTGGGCTAGGAGGCTCTGTGTCCAGAGCTACAGGCAAAGTTCACAGTCAGAAAGGTACAGCAAAACTAGAGGTATTTTGAGCAGCTCTGATCCCATTGTGCACTTTGTTCTGCCACTCCTTATCTCACTGCTGCTGCAGTTCATCCCTAGGCAAGTTTTAAATCAATTGTTCCATTTCAAAACGAAAAAACCCGCCAGTTTTGACTTTGATGGTCCTGCCTGCTCACAATACTGCATGCTTCACTTTTTCCTCCTCACTCATCTCAAGGGGAAGACTCCACAGCGGGTGCACACTCAGGTCTGGTGGGGGGCACGTGGGAAGCAGCGGGGCGCATGTCCCTCATCGCAGAAGAAAGGGATGGGACTGGGGCTTTGTGCCCCTCGAGGGGCGGCCACAAGGCCTCCTGCCCCGCACACTCCGGCCGCACACGGGGCTCGACGGCGCCCAGACTGCCAGCACAGACCTGGAGCAGCGAGCACAGCACTTCACGGAGCTGCGGAGCCAGGTTTCCGCGGAAAGGCGCTCGCAGGCGGGGCGGGAGCAGGAGCAGAGTCATCCCCTGTCCACGGATGACACCTGGCGGCTGCTGCTGCGGGACCAGCGCTCCCCAGGGCTCGGCTGCCCCGAGAGCGGCTCCCGGGACAGGCCTCGCTGCCGCGGGGTCACCACGCTCCGGGGAGCGGAGCCAGGTCCGAGCAGCAGCACCGGGGCGGCCGTGCGCGCAGCCGGGCACTGGGACCTTTGTTTCAGCGGGCAGAAAGCAGAGTCCGGGCGTACCCCGCACTGGGCTGGGGCGCTCAGGCACAAAGGCGGCGGGGAGTCGCCGATCCGTCCTCGCGGGGACTGTGCCGGGACACAGCAGGAGCGCCCCCGCTTCAGGAGTCACCCGTGACTTCGGCCACGGCCGAA